>CAJVQA010000218.1:0-39626 GCA_910591915.1 Cetraspora pellucida
TATTAATAAGGGGCTTACAAGTAATTTAATAAATATTAATTATATAATATTTATATAATAAAAATATTTCAAAAAATTAATAGGTTTCTGTAAAGTAACTTTTTAAATCAAATTAAATATTTATTAAATTAAATCAAATTTAATTATATTTAAATTTGATTTAATTTTGAAAATTTTAGATTTAAAATTTTTTTTTCCTTAAGCAGTCATGGTAGTACTTTATTAAACTATTTGTAGCTACATGTGTAAATACAAAATATCATTTAACTTATAAGTCTACTACTATCCAGCCATCCAAACCTTACCTAAATGCGATCTGCCACACCAATTTAGTTAGAACTAAAAATTATGACTTATCTGACTCTGCCCTACAATAAGATACTGCCAATCTAGAGACATCTTCTTGTAGAGAAAAGAAAAACAAAAAAAAATGCTTTAAAATTAGAAAAGAGAGAAATGAAAATAGAGAAAAAAATTAAACTAACAAAAAAAAAATGAAACTAATCTATAGAGAGAATAAAAAAGGAAACCTGCTAACAGGATAAAACTCTATTATATAATTGCTGTTTACTATTATGTTTTCATTATTTTATAAACTATGACTATTCTCTAAAAACTAGATACTCTTAACCAGAATGAAAACTATATTTATTTATAAGATGGAGTTTGAGTTGAACACTTTCCATATAGGAAAACTCTTCAAGTAGGTGAGGTATTGTGCTAAGGTTTAGAGTGCACTTAAGCAGTCCAATTCTTCATAAACCTCTGTAACTATTTTTTTTAAAAATATTATGCACATGGCTTCAAAATATATACATATCTCAATATATTTTTGGTCTTTCTGAATTAAATCCTTTTCTGATCTGCTTCACATGATTGGCTGACTCATGTATTTGTTGTGTTTCTTATTCACCATATTCAAACAAGCATGTAATCATAAAAAAAAGTGATGTACAATGTCAATCTTTTAATGAGATGAGCCAAATTCCCACTTTTCAAAAAAAGAAAAACAAAAAACGATAAAAAGAAGGTATATCATTGTTGCAAAAGTTCAAGTTAAGGAGAGTTTTTCTAGTTGTTTTTCTTTTTCTTCTGTTTCTAATATTCTTAACCAGAGAACTGATTTTGTTTCTACTTGCTTCCAAAATATCTTTTCAGTTTGGATGCTGAATATAAGAGGAAGTTCACCAGACAAAAAGCTTAACCCAAGCCAAGAATCACTCAAGTTTTGTCTGCTTCTCAGTGTATCATGTACTTGAGCTTTGTCGATATCAAGTTTACTTAATATAAAACTAAGAATATTATTCACTTTGGAGCCAAAGTCTTCAATCTACTTTCAGTGCCAACTTGGTTCAGGTAATCGTCAAAAAAAATAACTGATAATCAATAGATTTAAATTTGATTTGACTTCAAATATTTAATTAAATTAAATTAAATTAAATCAAATTAAAATCTTATAAAATATATTTAAAAATCAAATAAAGAATAATTTTTATTAATAATAAAATAAAAATAAATAAAATAATATTTTATTAAAAAATAAATAAGATATAAAAAAACTTTTATATATAAGAAAAAAATTTAAAAAACTTAAAAAGAAACTATAAAAAAAACTGTTTTTTAGAAGAACCAAAAATTATTTTTTATAAATTTTAATTTAATACTTAATTAGTTTTAAAATTACTATGTGTTGTAACATTATTCTAGGTTATATAAATATTCAAAATGTTTTGACAATTAAGAAATTCTATGTGCATTATACTAATAAAACTTGTACACAAATAATAAATTAATGCTAAATCTTTTTATTTATACTAATTCTTAACATTCTGTTATATAATACATAATTTATATATTAACTAAAAATAAAACATATATTATTATGTAACCTATATGTTTATCTACAAAACTTTTTATAGTAATTTAATGTTTAGAAACCTCTTTACAGATATTGTTCTAAGTACAACTAAAAATAACTATAGCAATATATAGAAAATATATAGTAACATTATATTAAATATTACATTATAATTAATAAATATAACAATTAAAACCGAGATTGATTAAGATTAGGTTTCTATTTAAATCTATAATATCTACTTAAATTTATTTTATACTTTTTTATTAATAAAACTACCTTCAAACCCTAACCTAATTCTAAAAAAAAAACTACTAAATTTTAATATTAAAATATTTCAAAATTTTAGCTTCAGCTGCCACAAAGTATATAAAAAATTTTAACTAACATTTATTTGACTATTTTTTCTTTATTATTGTCATGTTTTTTTGTACTAATTTAAAACTAATCAGAAATATGTTTTTTAATAATCTATATATAATCAAAACTCATACCTTTAACTTTTAATAGAATCTTGCATTTTTTATCAGTATCCTAATTTATATTTATATACAAACATAAAGTTGCCAATCTTATACACATACATTAGAATGTAAGTACTTCAGATATTAAGAACCTATTAATTGTGCTTGGTAATGTAAAATACTGAAGTACTAAAAATGTATTAATTGCACTTAGAATATAAACTATTACAGTAACACTCATATAGTGTATAGCAGAGACAGTGCCAGATCCAAAGCGAATCCCTCTCATCTGTGATCAATTACAAATTAAATTCAATTGTAATGGATATAATCCCTCACCAGTTTTAATATATGTGTAATATTAACAGTTTCTGCTGTACATATAGTGCAAGCTACAGTATACCCAACTATAGTATCCCTTAGACTATAATACCTATATAAACGTCTTAAATTGTAGAGTATTTTAGTCCACGCTGTATGCTAACTACTTCAAGTTTATATTTTGACGAAAAATTAATCATCCTGTTACAATAGCTATTATTTTATATTAACTACTTAAAACATACTATATACATCCTTATATTACCATGTTTACATTAGCCTTACTAAATTTAATCCTTTACTTTATATTGTATTTATGATGATTGTATAGTTATTAATATTTTAATATCATAAAGCGCCAAATTATATTTTCATATAATAAATATTTTAATTATTCCCTTAGTTTATTAACTTACATCTCACTTACTTTTATTATTCCCATTATATATTTTAACATATACATATTTACTATGACTATACCTCTATTCATAAATTTAATCTGTCAGCGAAGCGACAGGTTATACATATCTAGTTTACTATTAAAATCATGAACTCACCTATGGAAATTTCTATTGTATATCCAATATTGATAGTAAAATAATAGAAACTAGAACATAAATAATTTTTATCAATAGAACAAAATAAAACAAAAATTGGCATTCGAAAATGTGTACTGGGTTTACGAATCAGATTTCAAAACATACGTTTGCTCTGCCGAAAATCGCTCATACCTCAAAGATCAAATTTTCATTACTTCCCTCTAACTCCTAACTTTAACTCTAACCTTAACAAATTTTACAAACCCGGTACATATTTTCTGAGTGCCAAAAATTGACAACATTATGTATATCTGTTACTTATATACGTTGAAATGGCCCCAGGATAGATATGAGTTGGAATGGTATAACAAATATCGAACCACAACTACTATATTGAAACTAACTGCTTTAATTAACCATAATAATGATAGGAAAACTAGTTATAGACCACGGGCTATACAATTGACATTGAAGAAAGGAATTATATTTCATAAGCAAAAGTTCGTCTGATTGGCTAATAAATTCAATTTAATTTTACATTATTTATACAGTTTAGAGTACTTTTTTAAAAAATGCAAAACCAATCACAATAAAGTAAAAAAACAACATATAGAAGGTTTCATTAGAGCTGTAAGACTCTAATCAAAAATAATATCTATTTTCGTCTGTTTAACAAAAATTAGCTTAGTAATAAATTGATTTTATCGTGTTTTGAAAAGTTATTACTATACTAACTTTTTTAAACAGACGAGAATTAGATCTTATTTTTGGTTTTGGAGTCCTACAGCTCTAATGAAACCTTCTATATAGCTTTTTTATTTCACTATTATTAGTTTCGGGGTTTTTTAAAGAGTACTTTAAACTGTATAAATAATGTAAAATTAAGTTGAATTTATTAGCAATCTGACAAACTTCTGCCTATGAGTTGGGTCAGCCCATTTATCGAACCGGTTGTTGGATCGAGGTCAGCCAAGATCACTCAATAGATATGATTTTAATGAGCATCGTCATTCTAATAATGCTTATTAAAATTATATCGCGTGATCTGAAGCAAATTTTACCCAGTTCTTCATATAGTGATAGGATTCGTCAGTTTGTGATTCAAATAATTCGAGTTTATCACACTTCGATTACAGTAAAACCTCCATAGTGCACGCTCTTAGGACCGAACTTTAACGACGTGCACTTAGAGAACAATAAGAAAAAGTGCATTTATGTATATATTTAGTTCTGAATTTACACGTGCAGTATGTGCACTTATAGAAGGTGCACTTATAGAGGTTTCACTGTATATGAAAGTTTCCAGAAGCACCTATATCCACTTCTATAAATTGTAATTTAAATTTTTGCGATTAGAACATTCGAATAAATTCAAATAAATCGACTCAATCAAATGATTTGAGTACTTTTTTGTGTTTGTGAATTGCGAGTTGGAGTTGTGACGAGTTCTGTATCTAGGTAGAATTCCCATAGTAAAAAAAACTTCACAATCAAGTGATTCCTGATTGTTCTGAATCTCATAATGCAGTCAGATAATCATATATAGTGTTACTTAGTATATTTTATTGATATAAATACAACATTCATTCACAAACGAAAAAAATCTTTTTTGAGCACTGCATTGAGCAATTCAAAATTAAATGAACTTCAAACGCTGTTCATTGAGCATGTGCATGTGCTGTAATATCAGATACGTATACGTAGAGTACGTACGTACGTACCTTTTTCTACAATAATTTGAGATTCGTGAAACATAAAATTTCTAAAATAAGTTGCTTAAATTCTTTCACAAAAAAAAGCAAGCAAAATTTTTAGAAAAGTAACTATTATAGTACTATTTATTATTTATTGGCACTAATTGAATCCAACTATCGCTACGTTTGACAATGGATGAAGATCTTAACCAAAGTAACTTTTCTTAGCAAAAGTCCTAAATACTGTATTTATATATTTTTCACCAGTTTAAATACAGTTTAAATGCGGTATAATCTTTTATAAAACGGTATTTCTTTCATTAATAAGATTTAATAATTTTGGACAAAGAATTTAAAGGTGATTTTTTGATTGCCTATTCTGACTTCTAAAAATTATTTAGTTTAATTTGCTATTACTGCGATATTATGGGTGTTGAGGTTTGCTATTAGCAGCTTTATCTATATTTGGTGTCTCGTTTCATCAGGCATTTTGCATTGCTATATGGGTTAACAATATGATTATAATATCTAATTAGTTTAGATACAAGGAGCTTTGAACAATTTTATAATTTAAACATTCGTGTATAGGTTTATGTGACTTGATAAGAGTGTCTATATAGGCTTACTAGCTTTTATTGGCACTTTGGAAATTAGGTAAGCCTAATTAACTGACCCTTTTGCAAATATTGAAGTCATATTAGAAAATGTCTAGTTAAAACTTGGAATTTTGCGTAGTACATAGAAAGCTTACGTTATAACTAGTTATGACAATCATTGGGACGATTCGCCCGCACCCTCTAAGTATTATGGTAACAGGCAGCATAGTACGATCCGACTATTTTTGTATTCACTAACTTATCAATTTCTGAGTTATATATATATGTACGTATAACAATAAAATTTATTAAGAATAGAATTACTATTTCCACTATGGTAATTTACTATTTTCATCATGAAATGACTAACATTAATCGCTTTAAAAAAAATATATATAAATATGGAAATTGATATTTGGCATCCTTCCTGTATTTCAAAATTTTATTATGATACCCCTGTTGTATAACTGATAAAAATATTCCTCACATAATTTTAGTCCTAACCCAACTTTAACCATAAACTTAATAGTAATTTATTTGAATTATTTAACTATATCACAAAATTTTATTAGGGTAACCCTGTTGTGTAACTAATAAAAAATATTTTTATCCAATTTCACTATAAGACAATCCTAATCCTAACACTGATTCTAATATTAATTTATACAAAAGAGGGCGCACTGTTTATAATTTTCCTATAAATACTATAATGAAATAAATTTGTATATAGATATAATAAGAAAGAAAAGTAAGTAATATAATAAATATGATTGTAAATATGTTTAAAAGAATCGTTAGTATATATATTTACGTCATTAATCAATACAGCAATAAAATATATGTTGAGTCTCTTATCGTTATCTTTATTATAGTAATTTGTAGCTCAACATTGATTTGTTTAATTACATACTGATAACTATAATCAAAATTATGACATACCAGTTCCATATGTTCTTGGAAACTGATTTATTATACTTCTCCTAATCACGAGTAACAGTCATTTGGTTAATTTCTGTAAACAGTTTTATTTTTTCGTGATATTTATTTTTAATTTAACAAAGTTCATCAATATTTCATGATATGGCCAATGCTCACATAACAGCATTATATTGCGACATTAAGACCTAATTTTAATTTCATGTAATAATGCATTTATATTTGCAATAAAGAATAAAACTCTAAAGACATATTTCAAGGATTTGTAGTCTTTACTTACCCCATATTTAAATTTAAATTAGTGATTCAACTTTAAATGTGGCATTATCATTCAGCGACACTCGAAGACGAGGTATTACAACACAAATTTTCTCAATTGAATCGCGCATAAAGATGTTAAACGTAAAATAATACTATTATACCTATCCCATAGATAAATCCTTGGTATTAAAGCTTACACATTTTGTTATCCTTAATATTCTATGCAATAAAAAGTATAACAGCATATTCAAGTACAACGTGTAAATAGTTGCAAATTCAAATTTACATCTACTAAAATGGAATGTTCTTTATTAATTTGTAAGTTTACATGGCAAATGAGTGTCGCAAAGGGAAAACCTGACTTCAAGCTTTTAAATTTATTATTGACCGATTAGTAGTTTGTGATATGTAATAGAAATCAGGGTTTCCGATTTGTTCGCCGAGCGATTAAAACTTTCTTTTTTCTTCGTACATGTGCTTGACACGTTACTGATTCAATTTTTCAAGGTTTGAGTTTGGCAAACAATACAATTGAAAGTCCGAAGTCTTGACGTCACCCAATAAGTTAATTTTAATCACCGTCTGATTATATTCCCAGGACTGTCATAAACTATTAAAAAAAAATCTCAAATTCAAAAGTTGCTTTTGATATTAACTAACCAAAATAATTCACTAGTATATTATAATTACTTTAAGCAAAGCAAACAATATGTTGTTTCTTTAACCATGCTATTGTTCAACACATTCTTCCTTAAAAGATACTTTTTTTACTTAATTCTACCTCTTTCGAATAAAGATAACTCGAGCCGAATTCTTCTTTCTTCCATAAAGACAAATATTCGGAAGATTTATTTTTGTTACATTACACTGATCTTTGAATTTACCTAACATGGTTCGTAATGTTGGCCTAATATTTTGGCAGTTTACATTAATAACTAAAAATGATGTGATGACGGAAATATCGTTCTCATACATTTTCTTAATGCCGTTTTATAAGTTTTTTTTTTTAAAAAAAATATTTCGAAATTTGTATAACCTGCATTTTATTTAAAAATTGGTTCTCTTTTACAGCAAGTCTTATTAGAAGTCGATAGGTTATTTAAACTTTTAATTTGCGCACTTTACTCATGTTAGATAAAAAAAAAATTTAATTTATAAAATCGAAAAAAATAAAGAATAATCAAATACGATCAAATCGTTTTTATATATTCAACTTTAACTTCGTAATGATAAGCATTTTCAAATTACTAAATACAATAGCTTTTCATCATGATTTAAGGTGGTGATTGAAATCGGTGGCTTAACCTGTCACAGATTACGGACGTGCAAGTTATTAAACACGAAATAAAAAATTTATTTCTGTAAATTATCCAAAATAACTTTTATTTTTATTTATTACTTGTGTGTCGAACAGATTATTTGATGTAAAAGTTATAGCGACAGTGCTATTTTCAATTTCTATAGATAATATTAAAATTTAATAGAATAAAAATTGATTACTAAAAGGCTTATAAGTTTTTTTAAGCCAATCATAAATTTGCATTATAAAAATTCCTGATTCTCATTTTCTTGTGTAATGACACAAGTGTTGTTGGGTAGATATTTTTTCTATATCGATATGGTGTATCCTTCTATACTTGAGTACACTGCAAAACCATGCTCAGAGTATATATATTTTATATATTTAAGCATGATTTTGCTGTGTACTTACCCAAATAGGTAATAGGCAATTAAACTAATTTTCAAAGCATAGTGATTTTGTTTGATATTATCAACCAATCAAAACCTGTAATTTGTGGACACACAAATCTGTGCAACCATATTGTCTGAACAGTTAATGTCCTTCGAACAACAAGTACCGTATGAATTAGGGATATATCCCGGGTACATAAGTCAGACTTTTAATCGTCATCAGAGATTGAAAAATCAAGCGTAGTAGAATCTAAAAAGTTAAAAAGTAAAAATTTTGTCGATTAAAATTAAGTATTATATATTATAATGAGAGTAAATTACTTACCACAAATTTTTGACGATTTTGCAGCTGAAATAAATGATGAATTAATAGGCTTGGAAAGATTTTTAAAATTAAGTAGTTTACTTGTAAGTTTATCTTCAAGGCAAATTGGTAATTTGGTTGATAATGTTGGAATAATTGCATCTGCAGACTGGAATGCTTTTAATATTGCTAATTTCTCTTTATTATTGGTAGCATTGAGATTTACTATATTATACCATCTTAATACCTCTTCATAAATAACAGATGCAGTTGGTCTATTAGAAGAATCAGCATCCATACATTGATTTGCTAATTGTATATAGAACTCAGAAGTATCCTTAGCAAATTCAGGACGTAATCCATTACATATTTGAATAGCTAATGTTTCATCATATTCCATATCATAATGAGGAGGTTTTCCCGTAGACATCTCAACCATAATAATGCCAAAACTATAAATGTCAGCCGCTGTTGTATATGGACTTTTATTTAACACTTCCGGTGCAACATAAGGTAAAACACCGTAAATCCCATCTTCTAAATCAGAATTATTCTTTTTTCTAGATAATCCTAGATCTGCAATATAAGATATTAGATCTCCATTAATATATTGATTTTGCAATATATTTCCGCTATGAAAATCTCCATGAAAATATTCTGCTTTGTGTACTTTTATCAAATTTTCAGATATATCTACAAGCTGTTTTAATTTACTTTTCCAATT
Source organism: Cetraspora pellucida (assembly GCA_910591915.1). Classification (NCBI taxonomy): domain Eukaryota; kingdom Fungi; phylum Glomeromycota; class Glomeromycetes; order Diversisporales; family Gigasporaceae; genus Cetraspora; species Cetraspora pellucida. The sequence goes on from CAJVQA010000218.1 coordinate 9,390, forward strand.
AAGTTTTATAAAATTTGATGATAGAACATTATGAAGACTTCCTCTATTTGCATATTGAAATACCAACAAAAATTTATTATTAGTTATGTCTTGAGTTAGTCCATAAACTTCAAGATTATTACCCATTAATCTAAATTCCGTGTAACTTTTAAACTTATTAAATAAAATAAATTTTATATTGTTAATAGTTTATCTAAAATTTATTTTATTATATCATAAATACTTACTTCTCTTAAAAAATTCTTTCGTGAACCAGGTAGAGTTTTAAGTGCAACCACACATGATGCTGTACGCGACTGTGAGCATTCCTCAAATTCACCTGAAACTATTCTTTTACCATCTAACCACATTGCTGAAAACACTGAGCCAAATCCCCCTTTACCAATCTCTTGAATATTATCTAATCTATTAAAAGGAATCCATTCGATCACATCTTCGTATTTCGTAGTTTTACGTTGAAATTCCTTAATGCAATCATCGACGTCCTTATTCCCACTCGTCCACCCTTGCGTTGTCTTCCGAGGGTCACACATTTGACACCAAGCTGGTGATGTGTTATTTCGGTTGCAATTTGCACATTTTCCATTAAATCTAAGTCTTCCAGAATTAAATTTATCAAATTTATTATTGAATACTAACATATATTCATTTGTGGTTGTGTTTTGAGTTAATCCACAGACACTTGTACCCTCGAATTGATTCTCTAATTGTATATGATTTTTAAACTTAAAAATAATATGAAATATATAAGTAGAAAGTAAATAGGTTATTAATTAAACAATCTATACAAATGAATAATAGTCTTACTTCTTTTAAAATATTTATTAAATTTCGTGATCTGGTCAATATTTTAAGCTCCACTTCATATGATGGTTTACGTGACTGTGTATATTTAACTTTATTTTTATATTCATAACTTAGATATCGTACTCCATCTAACCAGGTTGCTAAAACTCTATCGTCAATATTTTGAATAATAACTAATTTATTAAAAGGAATCCATTCGATTACTTCTTCATAAGAAGTAGCTTTAAGTTGAAATTCCTTAATGCAATCATCAATATCCTTATTTCCACTTGTCCATTCTTGTATTGTTTTCGGAAGGTCACATGATTGACACCACGCTTCAGAAGTGTTGTTTCGGTGGCAAATTGCACATATTCCATTCCGAATATTTCTTTTATTATTAAATTCGTCAAATACCAAAAAATATTCGTTGGTGGTTGTGTTTTGAGTTAATCCATAGACACTTTTATCCTCTAATTGCTATAAATATATTATATAAGTATACGTACATATAGATTAAATAATCTACCGATAATAAATGATAAAAACTTACTTTTAAAATATTCTGTGAACTAGACAATCTTTTAAGTGCAACAATGTATGACGATATACGTGGCTGTGTACATTTACCATATCCGCTTGAAGTAATTCGTATTCCATCTAACCAGGTTGCTAAAACTCTATTGCCAATATCTTGAATATTAACTAATTTATTAAAAGGAATCCATTCGATTACTTCTTCATAAGAAGTAGCATTAAGTTGACATTCTTTAATGCAATCATCGATATCCTTATTCCCACTTGTCCATCCTTGCATTGTCTTTTGAGGATCGCATGGTTGGCACCAAGCGTAAGACATGTTATATCGTTCGCAATTTGCACATTTTTCATAATCTTCCTTTCTTTTAGAACAAAATTCATCAAATAATAAGATATATTCATTTGTGATTGTATTTTGAGTTAATCCATAGACACTTTTATCTTTTAATTTCACATTATTTTTAAACGAATAAAATATATAAACAATATAAGTATAATTAAGTAAATACTATTAATAAACTACACATAATAAAGTAATATAACCTTACTTCTTTTAAAATATTTTGAATATTTTGTGTTCTAGTTAATATTTTAAATGTAATTATACATGACGGTGTACGTGACTGTGTATATTTAACTTCATCTTTATTTTCATAATTTAGATTTCGTAATCCATCTAACCAGGTTGCTAAAACTCTATTGCCAATCTTTTGAATATTAACTAATTTACTAAAAGGAATCCATTCGATTACTTCTTCATAAGAAGTAGCTTTAAGTTGAAATTCCTTAATGCAATCATCGATATCCTTATTTCCACTTGTCCATCCTTGTATTGTTTTCAGAGGGTCACATGATTGACACCACGCTTCAGAAGTGTTGTTTCGGTGGCAAATTACACATTTTCCATTCCGAATATTTCTTTTAAAACCAAATTTATCAAATACTACCATATATTTATTTGTGATTGTATTTCGAGTTAATCCATAGACACTTTTACCTTTTAATTTCACATGTTTTTTAAACTTTCAAAATATATCAACAATATAAGTATAAAATAATTATATACTATTAATAAACTACCCTGAAAAAGTAAAATAATCTTACTTCTGTTGGAATATTTAGTGACATCCATGAAAACTTCAATTTTTCAAGTGCAATTATGCATGGCTGTGTACGTGACTGTGTATATTCTCTATATTCACCTGAAGTAATTCGTATTCCATCTGACCAGGTTGCTGAAAGTCCATCATCATTCTTTTGAATATTCTTTAATCTATTAAAAGGAATCCACTCGATTACATCTACATAAGATGTAGCTTGAAGTTGAAATTCTTTAATGCAATTATCGATTTTCGTATTTCCACTTGTCCATCCTTGTATTGTCTTTTGAAGGTCGCATGTTTGGCACCAAGCGTAAGATGTATTATATCGGTTGCAATTTGCACATTTTCCATAATCTTCCTTTCTTTTGGAACTAAATTCATCAAATACCAGCATATATTCATTTGTGATTGTATTTTGAGTTAATCCATAGACACTTCTACGTTCTAATTGCACATTATTTTTAAACTTATAAAATATGTAAAAATATTAATTAAGTATATACGCAATTAATTTAAACTACACGCAATAAATTAATTTAATCTCACTTCTTTTAAAATATTTGGAATATCTTGTGTTCTTTGCGTTCTAATTAATATTTTAAGCGCAATTATGCATGGCTGTGTACGTGACTGTATATATTTATATCTATTAAATATATTAAATATATTAAATATACTTTCATTGTTATGTAAATATCGTACTCCATCTAACCAGGTTGCTAAAACTCTATCACCAATAGTTTGAATATTAACTAATTTACTAAAAGGAATCCATTCAATTACTTCTTCATAAGAAGTAGCTTTAAGTTGGAATTCCTTAATGCAATCATCAATATCCTTATTTCCACTTGTCCATCCTTGTATTGTCTTTTGAGGATCGCATGTTTGGCACCAAGCATCAGATGTGTTATATCGCTTGCAATTTGCACATTTTCCATAACCTTCCTTTTAAAACTAAATTCATCAACCATGATTTATTGTATTACATGAGTTACTACGTACGTTATCAGTATTCGGGTCAAATTTTTTAAATTGAAATATCGATGTTCAATCAATTTTAATAATGAGAATTGTAGTATGTTGTTATATAATATTATATAACAAAATTTGCATTAAGGTAGAGTATCTACTCAAGAATATGGTTGATCAAATACTCATAACGTTACGCAATGACCCCCACATGAAATTACTGTATCGTTATACGTGCATATATACGAGATATGTAGCACAAATATTTATACGTATTTTCTTTTATAAAACGGTATTTCTTTCATATTAAGACCTAATAATTTCGTACAAAGAGAGATTTTTTGATTGTCGGCTTTGGCTTCTAAAAAGTATTAGTTTGCTATTGCTGTAATATTATGTCTTGATAAGGATGATGAAGTGCTATTAGTAGCTTTATTTATATATGATGTCTTATTTCGTCAGGTCTGCATTGCTATATGGATTACACAATATTATTATTATTCGTTAGATATAAGAAACTTATAAAAAATTTTATTAATATCTTCGCACTTATAAAATTAATTTCGTTGCTAAAGAAATTGCCAATAGAAATAAATTTAAACATTCGTGTATAGGTTTATCGACTTGATAAGTGTGTCTATATAGGCTTTCTAGCTTTTACTTGCCCTTTGGCAAGTGGGTAGGCCCAGTTAACTGACCCTATTGCAAATATTAGTGCCATTATTGGCTTTTCGGAAATATCTAGTCTAAACAGTCGAAACTTGGGATTTTGCGTAATAAGTTAGCATATAATTGATATGAATATATTATCAATTTAATCGATAAAGTATAAGTTGAATCTTGAAGCTCAACGTTTGTTTGTTTGATTACATACTGATCGTGAGAACAATTTTTTATAACAGCTAAATTTTAACTAAACTCTAATCAGAAATTATGACATACCAGATTCCATAAGTTCTTGAAAATCGATTTATCGTGCTTCTCCTAAATCGCGAGTAATAGTCATTTATTTAATTTCTGTAAACGTGAATTTTTTTTCTTGATATTTGTTTTTAATTTGATAAAGTTTATCCGTATTTCAAGATATTAGCCAACGCTCACTTAATATTATTCTCCAGAATTATTATCGCGGCATCAAGACCTAATTTTAAATTTCAACTTCACGAAATTCTATCAATAAATTTATACGATTTCGCATAATTTGTTAAGTAACTTTACAATTACATAAATTTATATCAAACCATTACATAGGATATTATCATCTATATGATACCACGTAAAATATAGACCTTTAAAGTTTGTGATGAAGTAATAATGCATTATTATTAGTGATAAAGAATAAAATTCTAAAGATATATTTTAAGGATTTGTGGTTTTTATTTACCCCAAATTTAAATGTAAATGTGGCTTTATCATTCAACGACACTGAAGACGAGGTATTACAGCGCAAATTTTCTCAGTTGAATCTCTATAATTTTATTAGCATGTTAATAAAGATTCAAACAGAATGTAATGCTATTATACCTTAATTTTGTCCATCCCATTGATAAATCCTTGGTATTAGAACTTACACATTTTGTTAGCCTTAATATTCTATGCAATAAAAAGTATAACAGCATATTCAAGTACAACATGTAAATAGTTGCAAATTCAAATATTACATCTACTAAAATGGCATGTTCTTTATCAATTTGAAAGTTTACATGGCAAATGAGTGCGCAAAAGGAAACATGACTTCAAGCTTTTAAATTTATTATTGACCGATTAGTGGTTTGTGATATGTAATAGAAATCGGGGTTTCCGATTTGTTCGCCGAGCGATTAAATCCATTCTTTTTTCTTTGTACATGTGCTTGACAGTTACTGATTCAATTTTTCAGGGTTTGAGTTTGGCAAAAAATATAATTGAAAGTCCGAAGTCTTGACGTCACCCAAATAAGTTATTAAACACGAAATAATAAGAATTTTATTTCTGTAAATTATCCAAAATAACTTTTTATTTTTATTTATTACTTGTGTCGAACAGATTATTTGATGTAGAAGTTATAGCGACAATGCTATTTTCAAATTCTATAGATTCATAGGATTCGACAATAATTTAGATTAACCAGGTCAAAATTCGAAACCACAGATAATATTAAAATTTAATACAAATTGATTACTAAAAGACTTGTAATTTTTTTTCAAGCCAATCATAAATTTGCATTTTAAAAATTCCTGATTCTCATGTTCTTGTGTAATGACACAAGTGTTGTTAGGTAGATATAATAAAAACATATTTTCTCTATACGATGTATCCATTGTTGGGCACTGGACCAAGAGTCCACTCTACTGGACTACCGGACCTATAAGTCCAGTTCAATTTTACTGGACTTATAAGCAAGGCCAACACTAGGTGTATCCCTCTATACTTGGCAAATGGGTGAGTACACAGCAAAACCATGCTTAGAGTATATATATTTTACATATAAGCATGGTTTTGCTGTGTACTCACCCAAATAGGCAAATAGAAACCATTTAAAGTCAATTGTTTAATTTTTCAAAGCATAGTGATTTGTTTGATATGATTAACCAATCAAAACCTGTAATTTGTGGACACACAAATCTGTGCAACCATATTGTCTGAACTGTTAATGTCCTTCGAACAACAAGTACCGTATGAATTAGGGATATACTCCGGGTACATAATTCAGACTTTTAATCGTCATCAGAGATTGAAAAATCAAGCGTAGTAGAATCTATAATATTAAAAAGTAAAAATTTTGTCGATTAAAATTTAGCATATTATAATGAGAGTAAATTACTTGCCACAAATTTTTGGCGATTTTGCAGGTGAAATAAATGAAGAATTAATTGGCTTGGAAAGATTTTTAAAATTAAGTAGTTTACTTGTAAGTTTATCTTTAAGGCAAATTGGTAATTCGGTTGATAATGTTGGAATAGTTGCATCTGCAGACTGGAATGCTTTTATTATTGCTAATTTCTCTTTATTGTTGGTAGCACTGAGATTTACTATATTATACCATCTTAATAATTCTTCATGAATAACAGATGCAGTTGGTCTATTAGGAGGATCAGCATCCATACATTGATTTGCTAATTGGATATAGCATTCAGGAGTGACTTTAGCAAATTCAGGACGTAATCCATTACATATTTGAATAGCTAACGTTTCATCATATTCCATATCATAATGAGGAGGTTTTCCCGTAGACATCTCAACCATAATAATGCCAAAACTATAAATGTCAGCTGCTGTTGTATATGGACATTTATTTAACACTTCTGGTGCAACATAAGGTAAAACACCGTAAATCCCATCTTCTAAATCAGGATTATTCTTCTTTCTAGATAATCCAAGATCTGCAATATAAGATATTAGATTTCCATTAATACATTGATTCTGCAATATATTACCGCTATGAAAATCTCCATGAACATATTCTGCTTTGTGTACTTTTATTAAATTTTCAGATATATCTACAAGCTGTTTTAATTTGCTTTTCCAATTAAGTTCTATAAAATTTGATGATAGAACATTATGAAGACTTCCTCTATTTGCATATTGAAATACCATCAAATATTCATTATTAGCTATGTCTTGAGTTAGTCCATACACTTCAAGATTATTACCCATTAATCTAAATTCCGTGTAACTTTTAAACTTATTAAATAAAATAAAATTTATAATGTTAATGGTTTATCTAAAATTTATTTATATTATATCATAAATACTTACTTCTCTTAAAAAATTCTTTCGTGAACCAGGTAAAGTTTTAAGCGCAACCACACATGATGCTGTACGCGACTGTGAGCATTCATCAAATTCACCTGAAACTATTCTTTTACCATCTAACCATGTTGCAGGAAATACAGAGCCAAATCCCCCTTTACCAATCATTTGAGCATTATCTAATCTATTAAAAGGAATCCATTCGATCACATCTTCGTATTTCGTAGTTTTAAGTTGAAATTCCTTAATACAATCATCGACATCCTTATTCCCACTCGTCCACCCTTGCGTTGTCTTCTGAGGGTCACACATTTGACACCAAGCTGGTGATGTGTTATTTCGGTCGCAATTGGCACATTTTCCCTTAAATTTAAATCTTACAGAATTAAATTTATCAAATTTATTGAATACTAACATATATTCATTTGTGGTTGTGTTTTGAGTTAATCCACAGACACTTATACCCTCTAATTGATTTCCTAATTGTATATGATTTTTAAACTTAAAAATAATATAAAATATATAAGTAGAAAATAAATAGGCTATTAATAAACAATCTATACAAATGAATAATAGTCTTACTTCTTTTAAAATATTTATTAAATTTCGGGATCTGGTCAATATTTTAAGCTCCACTTTATATGATGGTTTACGTGGCTGTAAATATTCTCCATATTTAACATAATTTGCATATCGTATTCCATCTAACCAGGTTGCTAAAACTCTATTGCCAATATTTTGAATATTAACTAATCTATTAAAAGGAATCCATTCGATTACATCTTCGTATTTCGTAGCTTTAAGTTGAAATTCCTTAATGCAATTATCGATATCTTTATTTCCACTTGTCCATCCTTGTATTGTTTTCAGAGGGTCACATGATTGACACCACGCTTCAGAAGTGTTGTTTCGGTGGCAAATTGCACATTTTCCATTCCGAATATTTCTTTTGATATCAAATTCGTCAAATACTAACAAATATTCGTTTGTGGTTGTGTTTTGAGTTAATCCATAGACTCTTTTATCCTTTAATTGACTCTCTAATTGCTATAAATATATTATATAAGTATACGTACATGCAGATTAAATAATCTACCTATAACAAATGATAAAAACTTACTTCTTTTAAAATATTCTGTGAATTAGTCAATATTTTAAGCTCCACTTTGTATGATGATTTACGTGACTGTGAATATTCTCCATATTTAACACAATTTGCATATCGTATTCCATCTAACCAGGTTGCTAAAACTCTGTCGCCAAAATTTTGAATATTAACTAATCTATTACAAGGAATCCATTCGATTACTTCTTCATAAGTAGTAGCTTTAAGTTGGAATTCCTTAATGCAATCATCGATATCCTTATTTCCACTTGTCCATCCTTTTATTGTCTTTTGAGAATCGCATGTTTGGCACCAAGCGTAAGATGTGTTATATCGCTTGCAATTTGCACATTTTCCATAACCTTCCTTTCTTTTAGGACTAAATTCATCAAATACTAACATATATTCATTTGTGATTGTATTTTGAGTTAATCCATAGACACTTTTACCTTTTAATTTCACATGATTTTTAAACTTATAAAATATATAAACAATATAAGTATAATTAAGTATATACTATTAATAAATTACATATAATAAATTAATATAATCTCACTTCTTTTAACATATCTAATAAACTTTGTGTTATAATTAATATTTTAAGCTCCACTACGTATGATGATACACGTGACTGTATATATTTACCATCTTTAACATCTAGATTTCGTAATCCATCTAACCAGGTTATTAAAACTCTATCACCAATAGTTTGAATATTAACTAATTTATTAAAAGGAATCCATTCGATTACATCTACATAAGATGTAGCTTGAAGTTGGAATTCCTTAATGCAATTATCGATATCCTTATTTTCACTTGTCCATCCTTGTGTTGTCTTCTGAGGGTCACATGTTTGGCACCAAGCGTAAGATGTGTTATATCGCTTACAATTTGCACATTTTCCATAATCTTCCTTTCTTTTAGGACTAAATTCATCAAATACTAGCATATATTCATTTGTGATTGTATTTTGAGTTAATCCATAGACACTTTTACCTTTTAATTTCACATTATTTTTAAACTTATAAAATATATAAACAATATAAGTATAATTAAGTATATACTATTAATAAACTACACATAATACAGTAATATAATCTTACTTCTTTTGAAATATTCTGTGAACTAGGCAATATTTTAAGTGCAACAATGTATGACAGTATACGTGACTGTGTATATTCTCTATATTCACCTGAAGTAATTCGTATTCCATCTGACCAGGTTGCTGAAAGTCCATCATCATTCTTTTGAATATTCTTTAATCTATTAAAAGGAATCCACTCGATTACATCTTCATAAGATGTAGCTTTAATTTGAAATTCCTTAATGCAATCGTCGATATCTTTATTTTCACTTGTCCATCCTTGTATTGTCTTTTGAGGGTCGCATGTTTTGCACCAAGCGTAAGATGTGTTATATCGCTTGCAATTTGCGCATTTTCCATTCCGAATATTTCTTTTGATATCAAATTCGTCAAATTCATCAAATTCATAAAATTCGTCAAATACCATTAAACATTCGTTGGTGGTTGTGTTTTGAGTTAATCCATAGACTCTTTTATCCTCTAATTGACTTTTAATTTGACTCACTAGTTGCTATAAATATATTATATAAGTATACGCACATACAGATTAAATAATCTACCTATAATAAATGATAAAAACTTACTTCTTTTAAAATATTCTGTGAACTAGTCAATATTTTAAGCTCCACTTTGTATGATGGTTTACGTGACTGTGAATATTCTCCATATTTAACACAATTTGCATATCGTATTCCATCTAACCAGGTTGCTAAAACTCTATCGCCAATATTTTGAATATTAACTAATCTATTACAAGGAATCCATTCAATTACTTCTTCATAAGAAGTAGTTTTAAGTTGGAATTCCTTAATGCAATCATCGATATCTTTATTTCCACTTGTCCATCCTTGTATTGTCTTTTGAGGGTCGCATGTTTGGCACCAAGCGTAAGATGTGTTATATCGCTTGCAATTTGCACATTTTCCATAATATTCCTTTCTTTTAGAACCAAATTCATCAAATATCAGCATATATTCATCTGTGATTGTATTTTGAGTTAATCCATAAACATTTATATGCTCTGATTGATTTCCTAATTGCACATGATTTTTAAACTTATAAAATATGTAAACAATACAAGTATAAAATAAGTATATACGCAATTAATTTAAACTACACACAATAAATTAATTTAATCTCACTTCTTTTAAAATATTTGGAATATTTTGTGTTCCAATTAATATTTTAAGCGCAATTATGCATGGCTGTGTACGTGACTGTGTATATTCTCCATCTTTAACATCTAGATTTCGTAATCCATCTAACCAGGTTGCTAAAACTCTATCATCAATAGTTTGAATATTAACTAATTTATTAAAAGGAATCCATTCGATTACATCTACATAAGATGTAGCTTGAAGTTGAAATTCCTTAATGCAATCGTCGATATCCTTATTTCCACTTGTCCACCCTTGTATTGTCTTTTGAGGATCGCATGTTTGGCACCAAGCGTAATATGTATTATATCGCTTGCAATATGCACATTTTCTGTATTTATAATCTCTTTCTTTATAAAATTCATCAAATACCAGCATATATTCATTTGTAATTGTATTTTGAGTTAGTCCATAGATACTTTTATCTTTTAATTGCACATGATTTTTAAACTAATAAAATATATAAACAATATAAGTAATTATGTATATACTATTAATAAACTACACATAATAAAGTAATATAATCTTACTTCTTTTAAAATATTTTGAATATTTTGTGTCCTAAATATTTTAAATGTAATTATGTATGGCGGTGTACGTGACTGTGTATATTCAAATACACCTTCATGTTTTGCATATCGTAATCCATCTAACCAGGTTGCTAAAACTCTATCACCAATAGTTTGAATATTAACTAATTTATTAAAAGGAATCCATTCGATTACTTTTTCATATTCTGTAGCTTTAAGTTGGAATTCCTTAATGCAATCGTCGATATCCTTATTTCCACTTGTCCATCCTTGTACTGTCTTCTGAGGGTCACATGTTTGGCACCAAGCTTTAGATGTGTTATATCGCTTGCAATTTGCACATTTTCCATTAATTTCATACCTTATGAAACTAAATTCAATCATATGATTTAACGTACAGTACTACAATTATTTATCGTTATGCATATATATAGCGAGATATGTAGCACAATTATTTATATAGTTTAAGGGTAGAGTACATGTAGATCATTTGTCATATGATTTTGGTGTACAAAAAAAGTTTTATATTAAAATTATTAAAAGCAAAAATAAGCTACTAATAAAACTTTTTAATAATACAACCAAAATTTTTAAAATTTAAATAGTATATATATTAAACCTGTATCTTTATATTTGTAAAGTCTTAATATCTATATTATTTAAAAAAGATTTACTTATATATATTATAAAGTTTTTTGAGATAAATCAAAATTCTCTGGAGTAACACAAAATATCCAATTTTGATTGGATAATTCACGTGATTTATTATATATAATTTTTTGTACTAAATTTTTAAATATTCATATATCAATAAATTTTCAACCAATTTTAATAATTTACTATTGTTAGAATCAGAAGAACATACTTTACAACTTTGTTTAAATATATAAAAATAATTTACCTAATAAAATTTTTAGTAAACTAAAATATAAAAAAATTTGGACATCAGGTTTATATATAATTTAAACTTATTGTACTCTACCCTTAATATAAATACAGGTAAATGCAGTATAACTGTTATATTTTATAAAACGGTATTTCTTTCATTATTAAGACCTAATAATTTCGTACAAAAAATCGAAAAGAGATTTTTTGTTTACCGGCTTTGGCTTCTAAAAAGTATTAGCTTGCTATTGCTGTAACATTATTGTCTTGATAAGGGTGATTAAGTTCGCTATTAGTAGCTTTATTTATATTGTCTTATTTCTGCATTGCTATATGAATTACACAATATTTTTATTACATTTCATTCGTTAGATATAAGAAACTTATAAGAAATTTTATTAATAACTTCGGCACTTATAAATTAATTTCGTGCTTGCTAAGAGAAATAATTTAAACATTTGTGTATAGGTTTATCGACTTGATAAAGTGTGTCTATATAGGCTTTCTAGCTTTTACTTGCCCTTTAGCAAGTAGGTAGGCCCAGTTAACTGACCCTATTGCAAATATTAGTGCCATTATTGGCTTTTCGGAAATATCTAGTCTAAACAGTCGAAACTTGGAATTTTGCGTAATAAGTTAGCATATAATTGATACGAATATATTATCAATTTAATCGATAAAATATATGTTGAATCTCTTATCTTATCTTTATTACGTATCGTAATTTGAAGCTCAACGTTGATTTGTTTGATTACATACTGATCGCGAGAACAATTTTTTATAGCAGCTAAATTTTAACTTTAATCAGAAATTATGACATACCAGATAGTGTAAAAATTTGTCCAATCGATTAGTTGCTAACTATAGTTGATTTTTCCTATCATGTGACTAAATTTGTTGATTGGCCAATCAAACCAAAGAAATCAACACGAAGCAGCCCGAATAGACGGAATATCTCGGAATTTAACTAGTTGATGATTTAATCGATTAGTTGTTTCAAAATTTTCCAAATCGATTAGTTGGAAAGTTGTCAACTAGTTGGTTTTTCAACTAACGATTTGGATCACTAATACCAGATTCAATAAATTTTTGAAAATCGATTTATCGTGCTTTTCCTAAATCGCGAGTAATAGTCATTTATTTAATTTCTATAAACGTAAATTTTTTTTCGATATTTATTTTTAATTTGATAAAGTTTATCCGTATTTCAAGATATTGGCCAACGCTCACTTAATAACGTTCTCCAGAATTATATCGCGGCGTCAAGACCTAATTTTAAATTCAACATCACGAAATTCTATCAATAAAATTACTAGGTAAAAAATTTATACGATTTCGCATAATTTGTTAAGTAACTTTACAATTACATAATTTATATCAAAGCATTACATAGGATATTATCATCTATATGATAGTCACGTAAATATACAGACTTTTAAAGTTTGTGATGAAGTAATAATGCATTTTTATTGGTGATAAAGAATAAATTTCTAAAGATATATTTTAAGGATTTGTAGTTTTATTTACCCCAAATTTAAACGTAAATGTGGCTTTATCATTCAACGATACTCGAACATGTTAATAATTAAATAAAGATTCAAACAGAATGTAATGCTATTATACCTTAATTTTGTCCATCCCATAGATAAATCCTTGGTATAAGAACTTACACATTTTGTCAACCTTAATATTCTATGCAATAATAAGTATAACAGCATATTCAAGTACAACATGTAAATGGTTGCAAATTCAAATATTACATCTACTAAAATGGCATGTTCTTTATCAATTTGAAAGTTTACATGGCAAATGAGTGTCGCAAAGGGAAAACCTGACTTCAAGCTTTTAAATTCATTATCGACCGATTAGTGGTTTATGATATGTAATAGAAATCAGGGTTTCCGATTTGTTCGCCGAGCGATTAAACATTCGTTTCTCTTTGTACATGTACTTGAAACGTTATTGATTCAATTTTTCAGGGTTTGAGTTTGGCAAAAAATACAATTGAAAGTCAGAAGACTTGGCGTCACCCAAATAAGTTATTAAACACAAAATAGTAAAAAATTTATTTCTTTAAATTATCCGAAATAACTTTATTTTTATTTATTACTTGTGTCAGACAGATTATTTGATGTAAAAGTTATAGTGACAGTGTTATTTTCAAATTCTATAGATTCATAGGATTCGACAATAATTTAGATTAACCAGGTCATAATTCGAAAACACAGACAATATTAAAATTTAATAGAATTAAAAGACCTATATTTTGTTTAAGCCAAACATAAATTTGCCTTTAAAAAATTCCTGATTCTCATATCTTGTGTAATGACACGAGTGTTGTTAGGTAGATATAATTAAAACATATTTTTCTCTATATGGTATATCCCTCTATACCATGCTTAGAGTATATATATTTTATATAATTTAAGCATGGTTTTGCTGTGTACTCCCAAATAGGCAAATAGAAACCATTTAAAGTCATAAATTTGGTTAATAGCCAATCAAACTAATTTTCAAAGCATAATGATTTGTTTGATATGACCAACCAATCAAACCTGTAATTTGTGGACACACAAATCTGTGCAACCATATCGTCGGAACAGTTAATGTCCTTCGAACAAGTACCATGATATACCCCGTGTACATGAGTCAGACTTTTAATCGTCATCAGAGATTGAAAAATCAAGCGTAGTAGAATCTAAAAAATTAGGAAGTAAAAATTTTGTCGATTAAAATTAAGCATATTATAATGAGAGTAAATTACTTACCACAAATTTTTGGCGATTTTGCAGGTGAAATAAATGAAGAATTAATTGGTTTGGAAAGATTTTTAAAATTAAGTAATTTACTTGTAAGTTTATCTTTAAGGCAAATTGGTAATTCGGTTGATAATGTTGGAATAGTTGCATCTGCAGACTGGAATGCTTTTAATATTGCTAATTTCTCTTTATTTTTGGTAGCACTGAGATTTACTATATTATACCATCTTAATAATTCTTCATGAATAACGGATGCAGTTGGTCTATTAGAAGGATCAGCATTCATACATTGATTTGTTAATTGGATATAGAACTCAGGAGTGTCCTTAGCAAATTCAGGACGTAATCCATTACATATTTGAATAGCTAACGTTTCATCATATTCCATATCATAATGAGGAGGTTTTCCCGTAGACATCTCAGTCATAATAATGCCAAAACTATAAATGTCAGCTGCTGTTGTATATGGACGTTTATTTAACACTTCTGGTGCAACATAAGGTAAAACACCGTAAATCCCATCTTCTAAATCAGAATTGTTCTTCTTTCTAGATAATCCTAGATCTGCAATATAAGATATTAGTTCTCCATTAATATATTGATTCTGCAATATATTTCCGCTATGAAAAATCTCCATGAACGTATTCTGCTTTGTGTACTTTTATCAAATTTTCAGATATATCTACAAGCTGTTTTAATTTAGTTTTCCAATTAAGTTCTATAAAACTTGAAGATAGAACATTATGAAGACTTCCTCTATTTGCATATTGAAATACCAACAAATATTCATTATTAGTTATGTCTTGAGTTAGTCCATACACTTCAAGATTATTACCCATTAATCTAAATTCCGTGTAACTTTTAAACTTATTAAATAAAATAAAATTTATAATGTTAATAGTTTAAATTTATTTATATTATATCATAAATACTTACTTCTCTTAAAAAATTCTTTTGTGAACCAGGTAGAGTTTTAAGTGCAACTACACATGATGCTGTACGCGACTGTATGCATTCATCACGATCACCTGAAACTATTCTTTTACCATCTAACCACGTTGCTGAAAACACTGAGCCAAATCCCCCTTTACCAATCATTTGAATATTATCTAATCTATTAAAAGGAATCCATTCGATTACATCTTCGTATGTCGTAGTTTGAAGTTGAAATTCTTTAATGCAATCATCAACATCCTTATTCCCACTTGTCCACCCTTGCGTTGTCTTCTGAGGGTCACATATTCGACACCAAGCTGGTGATGCGTTATTTCGGTTGCAATTTGCACATTTCCCCTTAAATTTAAATCTTCCATAATCAAAGTTATCAAATTTACTGAATACCAACATATATTCATTTTTGGTTGTGTTTTGAGTTAATCCACAGATACTTATACCCTCTAATTGATTCCTTAATTGTATATGACTTTTAAACTTAAAAATAGTATAAAATACAGTATATAAGTAGAAAGTAAATAGGTTATTAATTAAACAATCCATACAAATGAATAATAGTCTTACTTCTTTTAAAATATTTATTAAATTTCGTGATCTGGTCAATATTTTAAGCTCCACTTTATATGTTGGTTGACGTGATTGTGTATATTTAACTTCATTTTTATATTCATAATTTAGATGTCGTATTCCATCTAACCAAGTTGCTAAAACTCTATTGCCAATATTTTGAATATTAACTAATCTATTAAAAGGAATCCATTCGATTACATCTTCGTATTTTGTAGCTTTAAGTTGAAATTCCTTAATGCAATCATCGATTTCTTTATTGCCACTTGTCCATCCTTGTATTGTTTTCAGAGGGTCACATGATTGACATCACGCTTCAGAAGTGTTGTTTCGGTGGCAAATTACACATTTTCCATTCCGAATATTTCTTTTGATATCAAATTCATCAAATACTAGCATATATTCATTTGTGATTGCATTTAGAGTTAATCCATAGACACTTTTACCTTTTAATTGCACATGATTTTTAAACTAATAAAATATATAAACAATCTAAGTAAAATTAAGTATATATAGTCTGACCTCTCTATAGTCACCTCCTCTATAGTCACATTTACTTATAATCACATAAATTGTTAAAACCAACTTATGTAACACAATAAAATTTAACCTCTATATAGGCACAAACTCTATACGCACCAAATTCTAAAACCAAGGGTGTGATTGTAGAGAGGTTTGACTGTACTATTAATAAACTACACATAATAAAGTAATATAATCTTACTTCTTTTAAAATATTTTGAATATTTTGTGTTCTAGTTACTATTTTAAATGTAATTATGCATGGTGGTGTACGTGACTGTGTAGATTTACTATATCCACCTGAAGTAATTCGCATTCCATCTAGCCAGGTTGCTAAAACTCTATTGTCAATATTTTGAATATTAACTAATTTATTAAAAGGAATCCATTCGATTACTTCTTCATAAGAAGTTGCTTTAAGTTGAAATTCCTTAATGCAATGATCGATATTCTTATTTCCACTTGTCCATCCTTGTATTGCCTTTTGAGGATCGCATGTTTGGCACCAAGCGTAAGATGTGTTATATCGCTTGCAATTTGCACACTTTCCATGTTTGCGAGTTCTTTCAAAACCAAATTCATCAAATACTAAGATATATTCATTTGTGGTTGTATTTTGAGTTAATCCACAGACGCATTTACCTTTTAATTGCACATAATTTTTAAACTTATAAAATATAAGTATAATTAAGTAAATACTATTAATAAACTACACATAATAAAGTAATATAACCTTACTTCTTTTAAAATATTTTGAATATTTTGTGTTCTAGTTAATATTTTAAATGTAATTATGCATGGAGGTGTACGTGACTGTGTATATTCTCCATCTTTAACATCTAGGTTTCGTAATCCATCTAACCAGGTTGCTATAACTCTATTACCAATATTATGAATATTAACTAATTTATTAAAAGGAATCCATTCGATTACTTCTTCATAAGAAGTTGCTTTAAGTTGAAATTCCTTAATGCAATCATCGATATTTTTATTTCCACTTGTCCATCCTTGTATTGTCTTTTGAGGATCGCATGTTTGGCACCAAACTAAAGATGTGTTATATCGGTTGCAATTTGCACATTCTCCATTAAATTCATCTCTTTTAGAACTAAATTCATCAAATACCAGGATATATTCATTTGTGATTGTATTTTGAGTTAATCCATAGACACTTTTGCCTTTTAATTTTTTAACATAATGTTTAAACTTATAAAATATATTAACAATATAAGTATAGAATAATTATATACTATAATATTAATAAACTACCCTGAAAAAGTAAAATAGTCTTACTTCTTTTAAAATATTTCGAATATTTCGTGTTCTAGTCAATATTTTAAGCTCCACTTTATATGACGATTTACGTGACTGTGTATATTTATATTTATTAAATATATTAAATATACTTTCATTTTTATGTAAATATCGTACTCCATCTAGCCAGGTTGCTAAAACTCTATCACCAATATTTTGAATATTAACTAATTTATTAAAAGGAATCCATTCGATTACTTCTTCATAAGAAGTAGCTTTAAGTTGGAATCCCTTAATGCAATCGTCGATATCCTTATTTCCACTTGTCCATCCTTGTATTGTCTTTTGAGGGTCACACGTTTGGCACCAAGCGTCAGATGTGTTATATCGCTTGCAATTTGCACATTTTCCATTAATTTCATACCTCATGAAACTAAATTCATCAACCATAATTGTGTAAGATGATTTAATGTATTACATGAAATTATTTATCGTTATATGTACTATATATAACACATATATAGCGAGATATGTAGCACAAATATTTATATATTTCTCACTACGTAGTTTAAATACAGGTCAAATGCGGTATAACTTTTATACGTAAAACGGTATTTCTTTCATTATTAAGACCTAATAATTTCGTACAAAGAATTGAAAAGAGATTTTTTGATTATCGTCTTGACTTCTAAAAAGTATTAGCTTGCTATTGCTGTAATATTATGTCTTATATATATAAGGTGTCTTACGTATTTCGTCAGGCATTCTGCATTGCTATATGGATTACATAATGTATTATGATTATTCGTTAGATATAAGAAACTTACAAGAAATTTTATTAATAACTTCGGCACTTATAAAATTAATTTCGTGCTAAGGAAATTGCTAAGAGAAATAATTTAAACATTCGTGTATAGGTTTATCGACTTGATAAAGTGTGTCTATATAGGCTTTCTAGTTTTTACTTGCCCTTTGGCAAGTAGGTAGGCCCAGTTAACTGACCCTATTGCAAATATTAGTGCCATTATTGGCTTTTCGGAAATATCTAGTCCAAACAGTCGAAACTTGGAATTTTGCGTAATAAGTTAGCATATAATTGATACGAATATATTATCAATTTAAATCTCTTATTGTTATCTTTATTACGTATCGTAATTTGAAGCTCAACGTGTTTGATTACCGTTACTAAAAATTATGACATCAAATTCCATAAGTTCGATTTATTTAATTTCTGTAAACATGTTATTTTTTTTTCTTGATATTTATTTTTAATTTGATAAAGTTTATCCGTATTTCAAGATATGCCCAACGCTCTCTTAATAACATTCTCCAGAATTACATCGCGGCGTCAAGTAGTGTTACAAATCGTCAAATTTTTTTCAATCGATTAGTTGGTCATTATTTTTTCAGTTGGTTGCAACTAATTCATTAAGTAAATAAATGATTTTTCAATCGATTCTTTGCAACTAATCAATTAATTCTTTAGTCGATTAGTTGCAACTAATCGATTAATCGGTGTCTAAAAAGTTCAGTTGATTAGTTGTCAACTAACTGATTTGTATCACTAGCGTCAAGATCTAATTTGAAATTTCAAGTCACGAAATTCTATCAATAAAATTACTAGGTAAAAAACTACATAAATTTATACGATTTCGCATAATTTGGTAAGTAACTTTACAATTACATAAATGGGTAATTATTTTCGAACCCGGACCAATTTTATATACGACGTAATAACATTTCGGTCTGGATTCGAAAATAATTACCCAAATTTATATCAAACCATTACATAGGATATTATCATCTATATGATATCACGTAAATATATAGACCTTTAAAGTTTGTGATGAAGTAATAATGCATTTTTATTAGTGATAAAGAATAAAACTCTAAAGATATATTTTAAGGATTTGTAGTTTTTACTTACCCAAAATTTAAATGTAAATGTGGCTTTATCATTCAACGACACTGAAGACGAGGTATTACAGCGTAAATTTTCTCAATTGAATCGCACCTAAAGATGTTACGTATAATGCGCACAATTTTATTAACACATTAATAATTAAATAAAAATCCAAACAGGATGTAACGATAAAACCTTGGTGTTCAAATTTACACTTTCTCGGCATTTCATACAATAATAAGCATAACATCTTCAGTACAATGTGTAAATAGTGTAATATTCTAATATTCCATCTGTTAAAAATGGGTATTTGAAAAGTTTGGATGGCAAATGAGTAAACAATAATCTATACGTATATTAATTATTAACACAGTTATATAAGCCAATTTTCTTCCTATTCAAGAATAGTTTGTACTTCTACGTATAGATAGTCATACAAACCAATTGGTAACTGGAATACAGAACTTACAGATTTCTTCAATATTCTGATGATTCCCAATAACAAATTCTACTACATAGAAAAATAAATTCATTGGAGCGAACCTAACGTTATACACTGTCATATGTTAAACAATATATATAAACGTTATATACTTCTTAAAAACCGGATTCATTGGGCTATTTGGAATTAGATTAATTAGATTACAATTATAAAGGTTTGTTCCTAATACCCTAATAGAGTAAATACAGTAAATGGGCATCTCGTACGTACGTTCTTATTCTTGCTTTCATAACCTTTTCGTTAGTATTGTGTATGTACGGTGCGTTTATCGTTACAGTAAATTGATTGAAATGCAAGTCGTAAAAAATAGCAGATTATAAATAAATAACAATACAGTATACAGTAAATATATCCGATATATATATATTTATTTATTTACGTTTATATACACATACATACAATGAGTACCGGAGCTAGTACATACAAAGCGACATATGATTTCATGGTGCTTTAATGAAATTTTCCTAGTAATAAATCACATGACATTTAAATTAGGTATAGGGTAAATTTTACTGAATTAAATAGGGAATTTATTATACGCCTCGTTACTTACGTCTCAAATTACTTCATTGATTTTTTCCGGCTTCGTTTCTTTTAACAAGTAATATATTATTAATACAAAATTTACGTGCGATTCATACAACTTTGAAACATGGAATCAGCAATGTCCTTGTTTCGCCAACGGGTTCTAACCAACTATAACCTCAACAACTTTGTTAAATACGTTGTCTCTGCGACAAGACTGTACTCTTCAAATAATACGAAACGAGCCGCCATTTCCGCAACCCCTCCAAAACAAGAATTACCTTTTGTACATGTGAATCATATTCATCCTCGAGATCTTGCCCAGAGTACCTTTTTTGCCTTACATAGACCTTTACTGACTTTTGGAAGTGAACAACCAGCGATGGACAATGTCCAACAACAGCACGAGGAAGAAGGTAACGATTTGTATATGCTTTATTAAAGAAAAGTTCCCGTTTGGTTTACTACAATCTTTAAGCAGTTTCTTCTGTCAGTTGATCAGACCTGGAAACATTTAGTTGAATCAGCTATAGTTTATATATAGTAGTTTATATATAGTTTATATAGTTTTTAAATACTAAATATTAAATCCTTTATTACGTTAATTTTTTATTAGAATATGAGGAAGACACTTCAAACGCTCCTAATCCAATGTCACTCTCAAATCCGTTATCTCCTTATTTAACATCATCCCCATTCCATCCTACACAACCAGCAATATCCATTACACCCACCGAATCACTGATGATAGTTAATAGATTTCTTACAGATCAAAAATCAAAGGTCGAAAAAGATGAACAAATGATATCAAATAACAACACCTTAGATAGATCACAAGAACAATTCATTGAAGATAAAGAAATGAAAAGGCGAAAGCATAAATTATATCTTACGAACATTGTGCAAAAAAGAAGATTGAAAATGAACAAACATAAACACAAAAAATTGAGAAAGCGTCTGCGTGCTTTAAGGAAACGTCTTGGGAAATAATTAAATGTATCTGCTTGGGCTGATTTAATTCTTCCGTACACTTTCCTTTTTTTTTTTTTCTTTTTTGGCATTTTAAATTCATATTTATTCTTAATTGTATTTTAATATATAATGGTAACGATTGCATCTTTGAACTGATCAACTTTTTTATATACATCACTTTCTTTCATTTCGTTTTTTTTCTCTCGTTTTTTCATCGCGTGTTTCTTGCCGCGACTTCTCCACGGAATTTTTACTGTTGATCATTTCTAAATAGATTTTAAATATTGTTTGACGTTAGCGTTAAAATATTAATATACTCACATATCGACATGATACTTCCCCATATAATTAAATTGATGAAATTCACATTACCCTATCTGATAGTATAAGTTAAGTTAGATTAGATTATAAAAAAATAAAAAATTTGTATTCTATACTTAAACAGAGATGTGCTAAAGCCTTGTAATAGTCACTTGATCTTTAATTTATCATACGATTAATAATAAGACTACTGCTACGTACAACGCTTTAGCCATCTCCATAAATAGTATATATTTAGAATAATTAAATAAACATTTTCACTGTATTTGATTTTAGCGTTAATATTATTAAATATTCATGTGACAAACGATTATATAATTCGATTAATAAGAGATTTTACTATTTGTACGTATTGTTATTTTCTTGAATCAACATTGTTATACGTATTATCAACGAAACTTAAAACTTTTGAATATTAACGTTGTAGCACATAAAAAAAAACAATTTTTGTAATACGAAACAAATATATTACATGTATTCTAATTCGATTTTATTAATAAATTATAAAATTCACAAAATTTTTAAAAAAATTCTTAAAGTTCAAAAATCTCCAACAAACGGCTATTGAAATTATAAATAAAGAATCTCATTTGAGTTATTTGCTAAAACACTTCTGGAGACGCTTCAATGTAGCATTTTCAGTATCAAAAAACTCAGTGAGGAAAAGAGGGCTCGAGGGATTGAAGGGATTTGTTTCTTGCTTAAAATAGAGGCAGAAATATATGACAAAGATACCCAGTACGTTGGAGAATGTATGGATACCTTGTAAGTTCTTAATCATAATCTTTAATTTTACTTGTCAGCATTCTTTTCATTAAGCCATCACTGTAGTTATAGTTGGGTACATATATACAGTGGGTAAATTATTATTCGACGATAACCTATTATATACTAAAAAGAAAAAAAAATTTAATTTAATAAAAGTTAAAAATATTGTCGTGGCCTAATTGGTGATGTGCCATTTATATGATACCCGAACAGCGCGTATCTAGCGATTTGATTGGCTGGTATAAAGGATCGGCAAAAAATTATCCGACTTTTTATATGATAATGTAAATTTTTTTGTCATGATATTTTTATGTAATCCTTCGTGCAAAATGGTATGGAAAAAACTTTACATGGTCATATAAAACGCCGGATAACATCATATACGATACATAACAGAAACTTTTTTTCATGATAGTTAAATTCACTCATGTGCTACATAGCAGCATATGGAGTAACGTTAACTTGATGAAAAAAACTTACTGTTATTTTTCATCTACTGCCCAATATTGTATACGTACGTGGCACATCACTAAGCCTAATACTGCTTCCGCCAAACACTTCCGAGAAACTTATACCTCCACAATAATTAGATAGCATATAGAGTTAGCATTAAACATATGTTTACTAACTTTAAAAAAGATTAGAATATAAGATATGCCAACGATTCTTAAAATTTTTGGACATATGCCAATGCTAATACTACATTCACGTATAAGACCAAGAATTCTTATGTGAAATCAGAGATCTAATAAGCGGTAACATCTTATGTTTTCATTAGAGATGCGGTAGAAACTGTTGCGGCTTAGTAAGACTTTTCTTTTTAAATATAGTAGTTATCATTTTGTCGTTGTTTCGTTGTCGTCTCATCGTCGTTTCATTGTTGTTTCAGAGATACTTATGAATAAATGTGATTTTTTATAAAGATTTTCGAGAAATAGGTCAATTTTTAACAAAACGAGTATTTATTTTGAACTGATCGTGTTATGTTATATTGTAATCTTGAAATCAGATTTGCAGATTAGGAACCTGCGCCATAATAATTGGCACATTCAAGCTACTATTATTTTTAGTTTATTAATATTTTTTAAATAAAAATGTGAAAGTGAACTTTACGAAAAAATATAAAAACTAAGAATGCATAAGAGAAAGTGAAACGAAAAGTCAGATCAGTTTAAACAATTTAAATCATTAAAAACACGTCACGAAAAAAAAAATTTTTTATTAATAAACATGATGAGATCCTTAAATTTCATTGGCTGTTCATATTTGAACCAACAAATCTATATACACGCGTGAGGCATTATGTTTTCAACATTAAACATATGAATTCTTGATTCACTATATAAGCAATTTTCATTTTATTATCGACTCTACTTTATAATCCAAGTCATTCGCGTTATCTTTCATAATTCAAGATAAAATAAATAAAACTTGTTACTTTATATTTAATGTTAATATAAAGATTTTTTTTACAAATTTAATAAAGAATTTACTGTTTATACAAAAGAATTGTGCTTATAAAAAAACACATGTATAAATCCAGGTGCAATATATAAAACTAAACTATTTTAGATTTTAAAAAATCTGTATTCAAATATCATGCATTTAAAAAGAGGGACTATATTACCGTAGATCATCGTATACAAGACCCGAGTCTCTTATATTCTATCAATTTTTAAGACCTTTAATAAACTCCAGCCTTAGTAACACCTGAGAGTTTATGTCATTAAGAGAAAATTTGAGGAGTATGCATATTTTGTACTTATATAACGGGAAGTCTAATCATTTGAAAAAAAAACTATGAATAGACTAATATAGATCCTGTGGTTCGAATACTATCTACTATCATAGGGCTCTTGTATACAGTGATTTACGGTAATTTCTGTAAATGTCAATTTCATTTTCTATATAATGCATGTTCAAATTAAATCAAAATTTTTAAATGGTATTGAGAATGATTCATTTATTTTATTTTATCACCTTGCGTCTTATTTCCCGTAAGATTTCTAACAAATATCCATACGATGTATGGTTCCATATCCGAATTATTTATCACCTATACCATAGAATATCCATATCCGAATTATTTATCAGCTATGTCATAGAATATTAGATGTTTACATTGTGAATGAAAACGACATTACTCATAAGGCATAGGAACGATACTAATAATATAATAATACTTACCATGTTAAAATTCCTGCATGATTTAAATGTTTTAAATTTCTTCAATATTATCAACTTATACATTATTTCACTTTTAAAGTGAGTGTCTAAACTTTTTTTTAGATTATAATTGTACATGGCCAAGTCCATATAACCATATAAGAAACATATAAAGGATGAAAAACTTAACGGCAAAAATAGTAACTCCTTTCAATCATTTCATCTCTTTCTTCATTTTCGGGTTCTAATCTTCCCCAATATTTGTTCACACAACGATCACACATTTCATATCGCTTTCTAAAAGGTTGTAAATAATATTGATCCAATTTATGTGACTACAAATAGAATGTATATTAGGTATGCAATAATAAATTATATAAATAATAATAAATTGATTAAATTGATTCATTTTTATAAAATTCTCACCTCATATTTGAAGACCCATTCTTTTAACATATCTGTCATATAATCATCACCCGATAATGTACTATCAGGTCCGCCAATTGCTTGTATTTCCCATAAAGACGTCGTTTTCTTTCGAGAAATACTAATTCCATTCTCATCATCTAATTTCATGAATTGATGACATTCACGTTGTTTCACAATCCCGCTGGTACAAAATGAGGATGAGGATGTGAATGGGTAATCTTTAACGATGTCATGAATAGTAGGTCTGTCGAAAAACATTTTCTTGGCTCTCTTTTGCGCTTTCTTTATACTTTCGGCTGGTGCAAGAATCGGTGTAGTATTAAGATCATACACAATTTTCTTTTTCGAATTTATATATTGAGGCATCATGGATTTTGACAAAACTTTTGCAACCCTAAAGTCATCATCGGTGTCTTCTCTGAATTTCCTTTTTCCGATTGTCTCAATTGTTGAAATCGATGTAATAATAACATTGCTTTTGAAATCATCATCCTGATCTATTCCTTCAAGTGCTGAAACTGCATATGATTGTGAAACAATCGCTGTTGGTTTTTCTGTCTCCTTTTTTGGCATTGAAGTAAAATAATCCGTTAATTGTGTATCTTTAACACGTATCGCAGAATTCTCTGCCATAACAGGTACATATGTAGTAGATAATTTTTGTTTCATCTCTTTCAATAAGGAAAGCATTTTTGTTGCTGAAAATTTTTGCTTATTACCACATCTTTTTATATGAGTGATTTTACTTTTCGCTGTTTTACTTTTACCCGGAAAATTTTTTAAACAACATGGGCAATTTGTAATAAGAGTGAACCATGAGAAATCATTATCAATAAACATTCTATCATTCGAAGGTGAAATGGTTTTTTTTACTTGCTTTTGCTGATTTGTCTTAATGCCTTGTTGCTTTTCATTCTCTTGTTTTTCAATATCGTCAAGACATCTATTTAAATGTGTTTCCCGAGTAATAATATTAAAACCTGTAAGATCTTTACCACATATAACACACAGGCAAGGTTGTGAAAGATCATCTCTAGCATTACGATTTGAATTTGACTTTGTTGATGGTTTTTTGCTGAATGGCGAAAAATTATCTTTATTAACCGATGTTTGCTTAATAGATTGTAAACTATTACTTTCATAAGAATAATCTGAACTAAATGAATTATCAGAACTAAATGAATCCGACATCATAAGTTGAAAATCAAAGCTTTTGGTACTGGACATAATTTTGTTCACGTCAATTTGTTCGGAGACATTTTGTGTTGTATTCTCTTCATTATTTGAATCAATAATAGTAATTGTTGGTGCTACCTTATTATTAATTTGATTTTGTATTGAATAATTTGATAAGGATGATGAATTTGTATCAATGATTTTTTTTTTAGGAGTTAACGCAAGCATCCGTTTCTTCTTTAAACGTCTTTCCTCAAGAGTCAATATATTTTGTTTATTAGATAAAGTACTTTCTGAATTTTCACTAACACTGGTTTTTGTAGTTATTGTAGTTTCGGATACATCACTGACTTGACACGAGTTCACGTCATGATCAATATCGGTTTGAAAATATTTGCTTGTTATTTCAGAAGACGAACAATCTGTGGTATGTAACATCGCAATGTTTTTTTTTTTTAATTGATCTACATCTATTTTGTACTATATATAGGTGACTCCAAAAGTCGATTCTTAATTTAAAAAACGTGGTATATTAAATTCCGACCATCCGATAAAATATCAGTAAATGATCACTTATTAGACCTTTGCCCTACAATAGGGTATTGTCAATTTGATAATACCTTTTTATAGAGAAAATAAGAAAAAAAAGAATAGATAATAAAAATAGAGTAAGAATAAAAAAAATTTAATATTGAGAAATTAAAAATTTTAAAAACCAGGGACCCGGGACGTCATATGGCGGACTTGATGAAGCATGAGTTATCTCACGAGTTCGGTGACATGCAGGGGCCACACGTCATCCGATGATTTTCGCAGAATGATAACTCTGGCCTTTAATAGATGCGACAGATCCTAAAGGTGTCTAAGGACCTTCAGGATAGCGAAGGGAGGTGAAAAAAAAAAATTTTAAAAAACTTATTAATTAAATAAAAAATTATTTAATTAGTTCTATACTGTAAAAACAGTTTAATAATTTTTTAAAAATAATCTTTATAATCTATTTTATAGTTCTAAAAAAACTTATAAAACATTCTTTTCCAATTACAACAAGACTTAAAATACATTTGTAAGCTTAATATAGACAGAACTATAATAAAAAACAACTTTAATTTCTTTATATTATTTTAAAAAAATTTTTATCATTATATTTAAGATTATATAAATTTAATAAGTTTTTCAGTTTAGGTTACAAATAAACTAGTCTGAGTTCTTATTCTTGCATGTAATTTTTATTTGATTATATACAATCTTAGTTTATTTTTGTACTAAAATATATAGTTAAAATTATTAATAAAAATATAAACAAGGTTTTATCTTAATATTAAAAAAAAAAATTAATTAGTTTTTAAAATTTGGTTAAGTTTTTTTATATATTTTTTGTGTAATCTCAAATTATTTTTTTAATTATAAACCAAATATTAATATTATATTATATTATATAATTTAATTAATTTTATATTTGAATTAATCAAATGTAATATTTATTAATTACAATACTAAATATAATTAACTCTTCTCAATAATTACTTAAACCAAACTAGTACCAAAACAGTTTGAAGAGTTAAGTTTCTAAGTAGATAATACTTTTAATTTTGTATTAATATATGAAATAAATTATTACTAACAAACTAGAAGAATATAAAAAACTGAAATGCAAATAACTCTTTTAATAATTTGTATTAAAATCAAAATTTTTCTTCAGATAACTCTTTAACAAGTTTAATATCCAAATTAAAAAAATATTTTGAAAACAATAAAGAAAACCTCTAGTTAAAAGTTATAAAAAACTTAAAAACAAGACAAACAATTAAAAACATTCTTTTTAGTTTAGCTTTTTATATATTATACTTGCAAGTCTTTCTTATTTATTTTAGTATTTTTTTTACTTAAAAATAAAAATTTTTATTTTTTTATTTTTTTTTTAAATAATTAAATAGTGTAATATAATATAATAAAAATGCAACAATTATTATTTTTTTTAATATTAAAGTAAATACATGTAATTTAGAATTTTACTGATAGTATAAATTAGCCAGCATCTGTTGATATAAAGATGCAAAAGTAATTATAAAAAAAGTGTACAACTAGCAATTCATACAACTTAGTCATTGTCTAATTTAAATAGTCCACCTGAAGGTTTTATACTAGTTGCTATACCTAGAACCCACCTGTAGATCCTCTATTTAAACACTCTAATCCTGTATTTACTATACTCTATTAGTGACTTTAATAAACCAGTAAAGATATGCCATGGTCACTAAGTCATGTTTAATTTTGTACTAAACCTACTAGTATGTTCTGTATTCTATACTTATAGCTCACCTGGTCATACTTTGGTCTAAACCATCACTTGCAGTCAGGACTAATTATTAAACTGCTTTTAAATCCTAGTACTCATCTTTTTGATATCCTCTTCATTGTCCCTTACTAACCATTACTTAAAACTAACAGAACTCTCTAGACTTCCAATCCAGATGATCTAGTATGATATACCTTAGTATTCTTTTTTCCTAGTAATTCTAGTGGCCTGGTTGATTATATGCTTCTTTATACATCTTGCTATCCAGTTTATCTGACTATTCCTTTGGAAATATTTTATAGGCTTCCATTAGTCCAACAGTATTATCAAAAGTTTTGTGCTATCTTCTTACTCAGGATTTTCAAGTAGGTTTCTGACTCTTTAGTTTCTTTACTTTCTGCATCTGGTAGTTTTATCGTAAGTTTGTACTAAAGTCTTATACAATACCAATTATTAATATTTCTCTATGTAGATGTAATATTACATTTAGTATAGATGCCCTAAGCTCTTATTTGAGATGGTGCAACTAAAGGTTACAAATATACTAATCCAACTAATTGACAAAGACTGTTACTATAATACAAATCTATTTTTCAAAATTCGTTATCTATGAGATTTGAACTCTAGATCTGCTATTTGAAGATTGACAACCTGATCACTTCACTAGATTGGCACACTCCAAAAATGCAACAATTATATAAACTGCCTAATATATAATATGATAAAAAATAAAAAAGAATATAAATTAAAAAATTATATTAAATTTAAGATATATAATAATTTTTAAATTATATATATATAATTTTTATCATTTTAGTATAAGTTAAAGTATTTTTTTTTGTATTAAGATAACCTTTTAGGTCTTTTAACTTTATTAACATATTTTTAGATAATATAATTTTATAAAAAAACTACTACAAAAAGAGTATATAATTGGTTACTTGTATAAGTTTTTTATATATATTATTTATTTAAAAAGTTTATTTAATATTTGCTATTAATTGTCATATCTAATACTTTTGTTTTAATATTTTATTTAAACTCTTTGAATCTGTTTTGTGTTAACTTTATTATATTAAGCTTAAATTCTTGTCTTAATTTTAGAATAAATTTATTCTTAAAATAAATTGCCTAAAGCCTGCTATATACTTATTTTTTTTTTTTTTTGGTATTAAGGTGACCTCTTTGGTCTTTTGACTTTTATTAATCACTTGTCAGTATTGTGGTTC
>CAJVQA010000219.1:0-39538 GCA_910591915.1 Cetraspora pellucida
AAGAAAATAAAAAATATAAGACAAAAAAAAAAAAGGGAATAAAAAAAAAAAAAAAAAAAAAAATATAAAAATAAAAAAAAAAAAAAAAAAAAAAAAAAAAAAAAGCAAAAAACACAGAGACAAGATACAAAAGTTTAAAAGAAAAATAAAAAAAAAAATAAAAAAAAATAAAAATAACATGTTATAATGTTAATAGACTTAAGACCAGAGGTTGAAAACTAGAAAACCTGTTAGACTAGACAGAAGAAGAAGAAATAGCAATTCTAAACATAATAGAAACAAACATTATAGAAAAAAAAAAGATTCTATTATATAATCTTAATACAAGATTTAAAGATTACTAGGCAAGTGCAATATTAAACAAGAAGGAAGAATCAAATATTGGAATTTTAATAGATGAAACTTGAGAAAAACATGTTAAAGTAGTTAAAAGATTCAGTGAATACATGATAAAAGTAAGGCTATACTTTAAACAATTAGTACTAATAGTATTGAGTATATATTTTTCACTAAACAACAAAATAATTAGTAAGAAAATATACCAAAAAATCATAGAAATAGTAATGAATAGAAGAAAGAACACAGAAGTAATTATACTCAGAGATTTCAATCACACAGTAAACAACATACTAGACAGATTGAATCTACAAATAACAGAATATAAAAAACTATCAATCTTTAATTGGCTTAAGAGACAAGAGTTTATAAACTTTTTTAAAAACTTATATCTAACAAAAAGAGCATATATGTAGTTAAGTCAAGAAGTAGCAACAAGAATTGACTATATCTGGTTATTAAAGATACTCACAGCTGGCCTTCAAAAAGCCAACATAGAAGAGGCAAAAAGCATAACAGACAGTAATCACAAGACACTAACAATAAACATATAGGTAGAGCATATAATTGCGAATTGCAACTATGCAGAAATTAAATATAAAGACCAAATGAGAACAATATACCTATATGAAAAAGCAAAACAAGAAGATTGAAAAGAATATGCTAAAAAGTTTCAAGTACAATTAGAGTGAAAAAAAGTGCTAAAGCAATTAAAAGAGAATAGAATGAGCAATATGTACTGTACAGATGTGTTAAACTATATATGAAATACAATAGAAGAAGCCATAATAGAAATAGTAAATAAATGAATACCAAAAAAAAAAATATTCAATACAAAGGTAAACAAAAGATATCATTAAAAGAAGTCACTGCAGTGCAGACACATAATTGAACTACAACAAATAATAAAAAAGACAAAAACAAGAAGAAACCAAATAACAAAAAAAAAAGAAAAGAAAAAGATAAACAATAAGCTTAAAGACATTAGCAAAAAAACAGAAGTAGTATTATCAAAGCTACACAAACAATGATCAGAAGCTTGGTTAGATGATATAAAAGGTTAGCAAAAGATCTTAAAAGACAGAAGAAAAGAGAAGTGAGAACAAGTACAAAGAAAACAAATAGAAAAAAATATAAACAAAAGATGTAAGATAATGAAAACTAATCAAGAATGAATGATTGCTAGCCTGTTGAACAAACTATATAAAAAATAATTCTTGACAGATTCATAATCCAAAATGAAGAGAAAGTCAGTCTAACAACAGAACCTGAGGCTATCCTAAATAGTCTGACAAAGCACTTTGGAAACCAATTCAGAAAATGAAGAATCAAGCTAAAAGAAATATTAGAGGAATAGAAAAAACTATATAATTCAAGAACATGAATCTAAGAATCTTGGTATGAAAAGTTAGAAAGAAAAATAAAAGAAGAAGAGTGAAAGATACTTTAAGGAAACTTAAAACCAATACTGCTTAGAAATCTTAGATATAAGGTACACTTTAATAAAACAAGCAAAAAAGAAATCACAGAAGATTTTTAGAGCTTTTGCAGATCTAGTTATAAAAACAAATAAAATATCAAAGAAGTGAAAAATAGCACAAGTTTATCTGATTTCAAAAGATGTAGATTGGGAATATAATCTGAACAATATTAGACCAATAGCACTAATTAAGACCTTTAAGAAGTTAGTTACAAAAATAATAACAAGAAGGTTAACCAAGATATTTATGAAGAGACATACTCAAAGAGCCAAACTATGCAGATTTGCCTAGTAACTCAACAGAGTAACCAATACATATACTAAATATGATAATGAAAGAAGCACAAAAGAAAAATAAAGAAACATAAATACTTCTATAAAACATAAAGAAAGCATTTGACTTAGTTCTACTGAAAAGTCTAGAATAGGATTTCAAAAGAATCAAAATATTACAAAAAACAGTAAAATATATTATTAATCTCTTTTGTAAATGACAACTTAAAGTAATTATAGCTTATAGTTTAATAGAAAAAATATTAACAGAAGATGGTATAGACTAAGAAGAAATAATCTCTCTACTAATTTGGTAGTTTTTCTATGATTTGCTTTTAAAGAGAATTCAAAAAGACAAATCATTAAGCTATATAGTAGAACAAGAGACATCAAGCAACACAAACATTAATTATATTACAAAATACAGACAAGCAACAATTGCTTATGCAGATGATACTACATGGATCACAAAAAGCAAAGACCAATTGCTAAAAATTCTTGAAATTGCAAAGAAGTTCTTTAAAGCAAATGATATTAAAATAAATGAAGTGAAGTTAAAGCTCATAGTAATGAATTCTAGATGAAAAAAAAAGATAGAGAAATTATATTTAGACAGAGTAGAATAATAAAAGAACCAAAAAACAAAATTGTAAGATTATTGGAAATTTGGCTAAACAGTAGAATAAGAGAATTACTAGTCTGCAAAAAAGCAAAAGAAATAGTTAGTCAAACAGTTAAAGATCTTAGATACAAAAAAAAAAATAACAATGAGCCAAATCATATACATAAACAATATAGTAACAATCCTAAAGTTAGGATACTTTTTGCAGTTAACAAAAATATTAGAAAAGATGATTAATAGGATCCACTAACTAATAATATATTTGGCCAATCATAAGTGCAACATAATGAAAATTACAAACAACTGCACAATTAAGCACAAAGATTTAGGAAACTGTAAATCATTAAGTCAAGAAATAGCAACAAAGCAAATAAGTAGTTTACTTATAAGACTTAATAAGAAAGATTCTTTAGATGGTCTAACAAAGCTAAGAATAATACAAAGGTGCCAGAAAGTAGACCTAATAAAAAACATTTAAAAGTCTGAAAAAAGACCAGAAAAAACAAAGTATTGGAAGCATAACTTAGCTTGTCAGACAATAGTCAAAACAAAAGAAATAAGAATAAATATCAAAGCAAAAAACTACTGATAAAAACTATATGGTTATGGAACAAGAATAAGAGATTTAATTAGACCCAAATCATGAACAGCAAGTAGCAATACATTAAATAGATAAGGCTTACTATACTTGAACCAACTTATAGATATGAAAAAAGAAAACCTAATCATATAGAAATAGCTTAAAAGTATCTAAGAACTGTCATGTAAAGAAAAAAAAGCTAAATGGTTTAATGAAATAGAAGAGAAGATATTAATAACATAGATAAGCAAAGAAATATATAACTAATACAAAATCAATAAATACAATACTCAAGCACTAATGATTAAGTAAACAAAGTTATCTGAAAAAAAAGAAAAAAAGAAGAAATTATATATAAGCTAAAACACAATCAACAACTCAGCAAGATATCAAAAAAAAAAAAAAAAAGATTTTAGCTGTACATTGGTTTTTGTAGAAAATAGAAGAAAAGACATACACAGAAATAAGAAAATGCAAAAGGTATGAAAATAGAACAAAATAATCAACAGATAATTGTAAAAGGTAGATAAGATAGAACAATAATATAAAAGCAGTTCTAAAAACACTAGTAGAAAAAGACAATAATAAGATTAATACAATATCAGAACAAATACTAGAAACAGAACAATAAAGAAATAGAAAAAAGAGGAAAGAAGACTAATTGGGCTAAAACAAATAGAAGAACTCAAGATAGAATTAATCAAAAAACAAAAATTAGATAATGAAATCATAACTTAGTTAATAGAAATCTTAATAAAAAACAAAATAAGAAACAAAAACAAATATATCTTTTATACAGATGAAGCATTATATAAAGAAAAGAAAGAAAACAGTATAGAAAAGATAGGCATTAGTTGGGTATAGATCAATAATGAAGGAAACTGACTAGAAAAAGAAACAATATTAGGACTTGAAGACTGGTTTTTAGCAACAACAGCAGAATTTGCAGCAATATGGTCAGCAATTCTGATTGTTCCAGAGAAGAAAAATATAAAAGTATATACAAATAGACTTGCGATACTAAAGAACATTAACAAAGCAATTCAAGAATTAGAAAATAACAAAGTTCTTAAAAAGACAAATACAATGTGAATAATAAATATTGTAGATTTAGTCAAAAACAAAAGTAACAGAACTGAACTAGTTTAAGTTAAGAGTTATAGCAATGATAAGTGAAATAACAAAACAGATGCACTCGCAAAGAAAGGAGCAACATGTAGAATAGCAATAACAATAGATAAGATCAAGTGTAATAGAATAGAATATCATCTAAAATAAAAAAATAAAAAAGTTAATATACTAATAAGACTTTTCTGCAAAATAGTTGTAAATGCCAAAGTAAGAACCAGTTAAAGAAAAACAAATCTGATTTAAGTATTAGAATCAGAAATGGAGAACACTCAATATAATTGATCAAGCTTTTAAAAAAAGATGAATAGAACAAAAGACATATACTGCATAACAAAAAAGCTTAGTACAAGAAGAGTATAGCAATCAAATGCATAATAAATGACTTACTAATACTAGAAAAATTAAACAGAAGAAGATCAGAAATTTATATGTCTTCAGATTGCCAAGTATGTCAAACAGGTAAAAAGAAAACTTAGACACATTTGGCAAGTTGCAATGAACAAAAGAGTTGTAAAAAAGAATTCAAAAGGTAGTAACAATAATAATATAAAATAGTCTTAAAGAAAACAAAAAAATCAAAATTCTACCTTAAGTGCTATATAAAACAACATTTCAAAACACAGAAACAGAGAAAATTATTAACAGAAGAACATTGATAAAAAAACTAACTATGAACAAGGTAAAAAAAAAGATCAATCAAATTCTAGTTAAACAGACAACACAAAGATGTATAGAAATAATAACAAGAACAGTATGAGATACATTCTATAATCAAGTATAAAAAGTTCAATATAGAAAAATGTAAGAATGTAAAAAGAAGATGAACATAATAAGCAAAATAAAAAAAATTATTCAAATTAAAAAAAAATTAAAAAAAAGAACAAAAAAAGATAAGTAGACAAAAAAAGAAAAAAATAAAAAAAAAATAAAAAAAATAATCCAAATAAAGAAGGAAGCTTAAAAAACAATTGATATGCTTGTTACAGAAGAGAGAAGACCCTTCTGGTATGGCTTTAAGTAGTTAGATGAACAGTCTATCTCTAACTGAAATAGTGCGACAAATTGTACTTAGGTACCAATAGGGTGGCTGAGTGATGCTAGACTTAGGTATTGGAAAATTCTATGTAATTATAAATGTATATAGTTTCAAGAATCTTAATAAAGACTAGCATAACTGCTTAAAGTTAAAAAAAAAAAAAAAATTATATTATAATTGATGTTTTTTTTAAATTTTAGCTTAATGTTAACTTATTTTTTAATTAAGATAACTTTTTAGATAAGCTTGTTCTGCTAATTTAAATTATAAATTTTTTTACCAAAATTATTTTTTGCAAAATTTAGTGTACCGTTTATTGGTTAAAATTAGTGTGCACTACAGTGCAGTTGCACGAAATTCTTTTTTTTTTCTTTTTATTAATACAGTAATAGGGTTTTCTGATTCTAATGATAGTAAATTTATTAAAAATTGATTATTAGACAATACCGATCCTAATTCTGTATAATAATTAAACTTCAATTTGAACTGGTCTTTATTAAAACGAAATCAAATAAAGACAGTTTCTATTCTATACAGTTAATTCACAATGGGTTTCACTCAAGATACTGTTTCTCTTTTGTCCTTAAACTGCCGTTCAGGACTATATACGAATTTGCACGAGCTTTTATTAGATTCAAATTCTAATCTAGAGCTTCGATCCTTAATCCGACTATCTGAATTTATCTTTAAATCCAGATAGATTCAGATATCAAACCAGAGATTTTTACTCGGATTGGTCAAGGATGGATCTAAGGATGTGCTACAAAGCTAGCTTTATATGTGGGTTCAATCCGGATTGCCCGTCAAAACTGGGATCGAAGCTCTATTCTAATGTAATAGTAATAAAGAAAGCATTGCAAATCAGAAAATGTTTAATTGAGTAAACATTTTTTAAAACGGATATTAGATAGATAACGACAAGGTCATCATTGCAGGTTTCTATAGAATAATTATGAATGTTAGTAAATAATGTTGATATACAAGAGTCGAACACGGATACAAGAACTAATATATATAGTAATTTCACAATTGCAAAGGGGTATCTTTCATTTCATATTTTTGATCTTAACAGATTGGATGCGAGTTTCCAAAGATAGCATGATGTATTACACGTGTAACGTAGTTCGCATTTTTAACATCTATATATAAAATCACTTGCTAGCGTTAGAGATGTACCAATACATTTCCAGCGCAAGATAAAGCTTTCTTGCGTTTTAGTTTTGCTATCTAATGCTATCAGGTGGGTAAAGGCTTTCAGTGAGCAATTGTGAGGCACTTATTAATCGAGGTTTTAACTCAAGTTTTGGTAAGCTAAACTTTTCTCTGGGATCGTCCCCGATATTTTGCATCCCTATTCTTACATTGATACCCTAATTCTAAACATCATATAGTTCTGTTATTATTATGATTTGTGCATCAAAAAAGTAATCAAATTTATGCAGTAAGTTTGTATGAGAATCAAAAACAATGTGATCGTATGTCTGTCAGAATTGTTGAATCGGGTATAAAAGCGTCCAAGTTTCAACGATATGGTTGCAAATCTGAACTGGACTTAAAATTTTCATTTTAATATAGTATATGGGAAGATTGGTTTGCTTAGCCTGCAGTCGAAATTCATGTTCCTTGCACCATGGACCGGCGAGACATTTCAAGAAGACGGCCAATGC
Organism: Cetraspora pellucida; assembly: GCA_910591915.1. Classification (NCBI taxonomy): domain Eukaryota; kingdom Fungi; phylum Glomeromycota; class Glomeromycetes; order Diversisporales; family Gigasporaceae; genus Cetraspora; species Cetraspora pellucida. Next base: position 7,126 of record CAJVQA010000219.1, read on the forward strand.
TTCAGCTAGATCAACCAATATCTTCAATAAGAGCCAAAAACAAAGGTTTCTATATTTTCTATATACAACTTTCTATTGTTATAATGACTTTAATTAACTTAGTGTTACCATTTGTCAGCTACCGATGAAGCGAAAAAACGCCAAGAATCGAAGAACGTGCTACAGGAGCTCCTTGGAGACTATAGTGAAAGCGATGACGAGAGAGATGAAGAAGAGGCACAGATCGGTATGCGAAGCAGCTCTTACGAGTGTTATATAGTACCTATCTTATTAACAACAGGCAATGATGCATAGTTTGCGATAGACAAAAACTGCGAGTTGGTTTGTGTATAGTTGTTCTTTCGATATTTATGAACAGGGACTAACTAATTAAATTTTTTTTAAAAAGAGAATCCATCAAAGGGGCAATTGCAACCCGATTCTTTCAATTCTCCAAATAATAAATCAGAACAAGTATCAGATTCTCACCTACCAACGACTTCTCTGCTTAATTCTGAACATCCGGCCGAGTTGGATCAATCTGAGGAGAGCATCGAAGCAGCATTAAAAAACTTTTTGTCCGAAATAAATGCTTTACCTATTACTTCTATCGATAAAAATTCTACTTTGGAAAAGACCAGTGAAAAATCTTTTAAAAATATTGTACCAATGGAAAAGAATCAAATTGTTTCACAATTCACATATCCAGAAAGCGATTGGCAACGACATTTTCATCAAGAAGAAAAACGGTATTATTATTACAATAGTAGAACCGGTGAAACATGTTGGGATCTTGATGCGCAAACTAATGTTTCAGGAGCTTCTTTAATGTCACGTTCGGATGAAAAAGCAAATAATTTGGATTCATCATCTAAAGAAGACTCCAATCGAGGAGTTGATACTCAATTAAATCAAATGATTTGTAATAATACAACTGATGACACCAACAATGCTATATCCATGCGCCCTCCTTCATCAGACTCACCATTGCATATTCGCTCAAGAGATGCCTACGACCGTTTGTCTATTATTACTCCTATGGCAACACATTTGAGGCTTGAAAGGCATCAAATTGAATTCGCTACCAGACTACATGATTGGCAAATTGGTGCGCTGAATTCATTTTATTTTGAAAAAGTTATTTTAGAAGGATTGGAAATGTTAATTCGAAGTATCGAAGGTATGCTATATCTTATTATAAATATTAACAAAATTTGTAGATTCTATTAAATATATTTAAAATTTGAATACAACAGAGCAGATATCACCTACTGGCTGGGTATGCAAATGGAAATCTGATTCAAAAACATACACTTGGATTCATATTCAATCGGTATGAATTTGTGTATATTATTTATGCCCATATCTTCTATAATTTTAAGTAACACTATACATTATAATTTTTGTCAGAATCAAGTTTCTCTCACATATCCAAGTCCTGATTTGATTACAAATCTTAACACCCATTCTTTGGTTGTAAATAACCAAGAATGTTCTACATCGGCATCAGATTCTTCACCCGTAACTACTTTAATACAATTATCGCACCATAGCACTACTGCTTTGCAACCTACAAGCATTCCAAAAACGCCAAATAATTCGTTTTCACAATCGTTATTTCAATCACAAATTACTCCACCGCTTCCACCTTTACCGCCTCCACCCCCATTACCTCAAGTCGAAACTTGGAATGAAGTTATTGACACAAAACCAGAATCCTCAGATGATGGATCCGGTTCACCCATTCGTTTCCAATCATCAAGTTTACCAAATGCGTCTTATTTACACGAAAGAAAGAGAAAGAAAGAGAAAGATCTTGTAAATTCTGGTTTTAAGAATAAAAAAATGGTATATTACATATTACAATATTTCTTTATAAAATCTATCTATACGTTACTATGAAGTTAATAAATATTAATACATCTAGGCGACACTTGTTGAGAAGTGGAAAGCTGCAGAAGATTTCCTTGCAAATACTGATTGGGAAGAGGTAACAAGACAACAACATGGATCTTCATCAATTAATCCTGAAGCTTGGATCAAAGAGCAAATTGAATCTGGTGAAGCTGCTAGCAATCCTAATTTCGAACCTATTAAAGGTGACTGGAGACAAAGAATCAAGAACAAGAAGTCTTAAAAACGGTGAACTTTTGGTATTTTTTTAGAAGGACTAATTGTACGACATATATAGTTTGTAGCAAGCTATACAAAATATAAAGTTTGTAAATATATGCTATAATGAATTGAAATTTATACTATTATTATATTTTCTGATTATAGGCAGTTATATTTTTCTAAATTGTTATATATTTATTGTAAAGCCATATATAGTACCGAAGTGAACTGTTATTCTTTTCTAATTAAAAATTAATTTGAATTATTTGGTAATATATATTAGATTAGAAGATAACAAAACTAAAAAAAATTGTATAAAGTTTTAATTTTATTGTCTTATATCAAAATAATCTAGTTTTAATAATTTAATTATTATTAGAATTAGGTTTTTTTTTTTGAATATCCTTGTTGTACTTACAACTAGAGGCGCAGGTAGTTACTTTTTAAATATTTACATATTAGTTTAAAAGATTTAAATTTAGTACTAAAAGAGTTGTTTTTTAGAATTTGTATTTTTTTTTGAAATATGGCTTTTAACAAGAGAACTTGAGAAGTTGAAAGGTGTATATGAATTTTTTTATTTTACAAAGGTATATTGACATCATATTTCATAGATTGTAATAATGTGTAATTAGATCAAAGCTGTTAGAGCTTGAGGACAAGTATTAGTAGAAGCTTGAAAGATATTATTTAGTAAGGATGGTATAGCAATTTTCTTATTAATGTTAAGTAAGTTGTAAGCTTTTTTTTAGATTATTATGTTTCAAGAACATTCTAAAGTGAAGTGCTTTATAGTTTGTAACTTATCTGAACATTCAGTACAGTTTCCTTTCTTTGATGATCTAATGTATTTTAACTGATAATCTAAAAGAAGTGTTCTGTAAAAAAAATGTCAAAAAATATTTTTTTTCTTATTACAAACAAATTTTAAGAAGAGCCAAGTATGTTGTAATACATATGAAGAAGTTTGTAATATAGTTGATAAGAGAGAAAATATTTTTAAGAGTTTTAGGGTTTTTTTGACTAAGAGTTCATTTTCTCTAATTTTTTCAATTATAATTTCATTATTGTTTCAAAACTAGTTGAAAATAGAAAAAATCTTGTTTTTAATTTTTATCTAGGTTTTTAAATAAGGTTTTTATTTATTTATTTTTTTTTAAATATTAAGATAAGTATTTGTAACCTAGGATTTTATTGATAGTATATTTAGCTAATAATTATATTATAATCAAACAGGAGACAATTATAAAAAAAGTATACAACTAATCATTTGTATAAGTTTAGTTATTGTTTAATTTAAGTAATTTGTCTAAAGGTTTTATACTAGTTGCTATACCTGAAACCTGCTTGTGATTCTCTATTTAAACATTTTAGTTCTTATATTTACTTATCTATTTTTGTCTATCAACAACTTTGACTGATGCTAATAAAAATATATCATGACTATTAAGTCTTTAAAGTAGTTCACTTATATAAGAAATCTTTGATCTTATATTAAACTTTTTAGAATCTTTTATATTTCATTCTTATAATTAACTTACATTATAGTCAAGACTAATACTTGCAGTCAGAATGACCTATTAAACTGCTATGTTCTTATAGAGTTTATCCTAATCCCAATACTGACTTTACAATATATCTTATTATTTTAGTATTTAATTCAAGTTTTTAAACCAAATAGTCTAGAAAAATAGGTTATAATTATACATCTCTGGTTTATATATTCTTTAGTATATACTTTTTTTCTCCAAAATCTGAAAATTTCAGTAACCTGATTAGTTAATTTGGCTCTTTTTCAAAAACTAACACATTTGCTTAGCTTTATAAGTTCTAGTTTCATTTTATAGATCTAGTCTTTACAATAATATTGTCAAAAGTTTAAACTATCTCTTTACTTAAGTCTTTCAAATAGGTTTTCATCTTTCTGATTTCTATAATTTACATAACTATAGAAACTTATTATAAGTTTACATCATCTAGTACTAGTTTGTATTTCTTCATATAATGTACAACTATTATATAAATACTATGTAACCTTCCAATAAGACTGATATAACATAGATAAAGGTATTTAATCTTAACTAATAATAGAAAACAATTAACTATAATATAGAAAGAATTTCAAATTTTTATTAATACTAAGATTTGAACTTTAGATCTGCTACTTGAAGGTTAATAACTTAACTACTTTACTAGGTTACTATAATTCTTAAATTTTTATTTTATTTTATTTTTTTTTTGGTGTTAAGGTGAGGCCTTGCTTATATCTTTATTAGTAATTTTAGTTATATATATTAATATACTACATATTAAAATATACTAAGATTGTATAAACAAAATAAAAACTACATGCAAGAATTGAAGCTCAGACTATTTTATCTGTGACCTAAACCAACTAGAGTGGTCAAAGCCTATCTAGATTTGTCATACTTATACAAATCTAGGTGGGTTTGACCTAGATTGTATAAGTACTTAAATTTTTATTTGAAGGTCAGACTTTTGTATTTGTATTATTAAAATTTAATATTTAAATAAGAGAGATGTTTTTTTTATTACTAAATATTAAATATATTTTATTTCTTTTATATTGTTTATATAAAGTTAAATGTAATAAGCCTTATCTAGACTATAATTAAGTAAGCATCTAGTATATTTTTAATAATTGAGCTACTAATTTTATAAAATAACTAATATTTGTCTAAATTTTTTGTTAAAATAATTTTTCTAATATATCTGAAAATGTCTTGTTTAGAGTGATTTGTTTTTTTTTAAAAAATTTGACTTTTCTATTAAAGATATCAAATATTATAAATAAAAATCTTCTTAATTTTCATAGTATAACAATGATACAATATAAAGAATCCTTTATAAGTATATATATATAGTATTTAAAAGAGAAATATAGTTTCTATTAGATGTTATCAAAAAACTATACTCTTCTCTAAGACAGTTTAGAAAAGATAATGTAGTACTAACAACTTTATTTTATTTTACAAGAGAAGATAAATCTTGGCTATAGAAATTACTCTAGAGAAGAAATATTAATATAATTTATAATCAAAAGCTGTTTATTAAAGTAATAATAAGAATGATTATTCTTAGATTTCTGTTTCTAAAGAATTTCAAGATGTGTCTATAATATTAAAAAGAAAAAAGATGGCTATTAATTAATCAGACTTGGAGAATTTAGTAAAGTTTATATATTTGTAAGTTAAGTACTTAAGTAGCCAAGCAACTAAATAACTAAGTAACTAAGTAATTAAGCATTAAGGATAAAATATAAGATTTTTAAATTATATATAAATTTTATAATAAATTTTTATTTAATTAAAAATAAAAAAATATTTTCATTAACACAATTTATCAATTCAACTCTTTCTGCCAATCTCTAATTCCAAAGCAAAGCAAAAACAAAACATAAAATATGACTAAAACAGAATAGAAAACAGTACTTGGGCCCTTAAGAAAAAAGAGTTTATATTCAAAAATACATAAACAATAGTAGAAGTATAACAATAAAAAAGATATTTCTAACAAACTAAACTTGTTTTTAGAAAATTTTTTTTTTTTTAATATAAAATTCAAAAGTTTGAGAAATCACGATTAATCTTGAAAAACAAAAGGAAAACATGTAACTGACTAAACAACAACAAATAACAAACAACAAAGTCATGTTTCTAAGTAGGAAATAGATAGATAAGCTATTAATAAAAAGTAGCATAATACAGGTTGCACATAAATAACTCAAAGAGGAAATCATACAAGATAGAAACTTAATAAATAAATTAAATAGATTAGGCTATTGACACAGACATTATGTATTATATTAAGGGGGCAGATAATAAAAATTGAAGATATTTAAATTCTGAATTGTTGAATCAAATTCTAATAACATCTGCAAAAGAACCAAGCAATGTAGAGCATATAGCAAAGGACCTAGCAATAAACAATCCAAACTATATTATACTAAGTAATGTACTACTTTATAAACAAATTTTTAAAGCCTTGAGTTTAGCAGAATTAAGCTAAATTGAAAAAGATATAATAAATAAATGAGCACAAAGAATTAGGCTGTTGAATCAGAACTCAAAGTTAGTTAAATATATTACAAATATAAATAAAGAAGGAATACTTAAAGAAGAGAAAAAAATAAAAGAAATAGAGAAACTGAACAGTATGAAAAAAATACAAATGTCAATAACAAAAAAAAGACATCAAGATATAGCAAGAGAAGAAATACTACAAGAAAAACCAATTCAAATGATAAGTGAAATCAATGACCAAATGAAGAAGCTTAACATTAACATATTGCAAGATACATAACAAAGAAGTTCTTTATCAAATATAAACCAAACTCTTACAAACAAATCAAATAAAGCAGGAGAAACAAAAGAAAAAAAGATAAAAAAGAATACAAAAACTCCAAGAGATAGCATTATTCAAGATGTTAGAAAAAATATAAAAAACATCAACAAAAAAATAATAGAATTAAAAAAAGAAAATATGACATATAAAGATCCAATCTTTATTAACACAATTGAACACAGTCAATAGTCATCAGAAAATAGAGTAGGTAATAAGAACATGTTCTTCAAAGCAAACATGTTTGTATACATTTTGCCTATAGAAACAAGTGATGAAAGGATAAAATATATGCAATGGATTTTGGACAAAAACTATTATATTAAGACAATTAAAGAAGTTTTTAAAAATAGAAACAACTGGGTAGAAGTAGACTTTGATTGCAAACATAGTTGAGATGCAACTATAAACAGAATTTAAAAAAAAGAAAATGAATAGCTTAAGCTCATCTCAGAAAAAGAAAGGAACAAAGATCAAAACTTGAACAACAAGTCAAAAACAACAAGAAAGAGAAAGAAAGATACAAAATCCAACTAAGAAGAGAAGAATATAAGAAGAAAGAGGACTTGTTTATGACAGAAAATGAAATAAATTCATATAATTGTTTTACAATATAGGACCTATCTATAAATATTAATGCAGAGAAAATCAGACATATATGCAAAAGTTTCAAGAAAATACAAATAAGATTTATCAAAAGATCTAAACACAATGCATTAGCAATAGTTCAAGCAGATCAACTTACTGATGAAAACATTCTATGAACTTTGCTAATCAGTATTCACAAGTTGGCAAGAGTAACCAAAGGTGATAAAGATTACACACAACATGATCTTTAAAACTTGTTCACAACAAGACTAATAGGGCTTCTAGGCAATGCTTCAAAAATATTACTACTATGCTACTTAAAAAACAAAAGAGCAAAATTAGTTTATATACTACTTAACAGAAATAAAACCAAAAAAGAGCAGCAACAATCACCTTTGTATCAGAAAAAGAAATGGAAACAATACAATCCAAACCAATAAGATTTAATAACTACCTTCTATATTGAAAAAACTTTTAAAAAAAGTAGAATAGAAAAAAAGAAGATAGTAGCAGTCAAAGACATCTAAATACAGAAAAAACATTTATCAACATAAATAAAAAAAAGCAGAAAGTTAATAAAAAAGAAACAACCAAAAGAAAAAACAATAAAAGCAAAAGGGACAGTCAAATAAAACAAACAGAAAAAGCTAATTCCAATCTACAAATGCAAGATTTGCTTCAAAAAATCCTAAAAAGACTAGACAGACTTGAAGTTCAACAAAACAAATCAGTAAGAAAAATACAGCTAGAGGCAAGAGATAGCATAGCTGATCACTTCTAAGAGCATCTTAGTTGAACTAAAGAAAATAGATAAGAAGCTTGAAGGTTTTCTACAAAGAGAAAGAGAAATATATAAGCAAAGTATAACAACTTCTTACTGAAAAGAAAAGAAAACTAGAAAAAGAAAAGTAAAAAACATAAAAGCAAAACAAGACCAATTAAAGGAGAAATAGAAACAAGAAAAGAAAGAGATTAAAATAATATGTCATAATGTTAATAGACTAAAAACCAATAGGTGAAAACTTGAAAATCTGCTTAGCTTGGCAGAAAAGAAGAAAATTGCAATATTAGAAGTTATAGAAAAAAACATTACTAAAAGAGAAGGAAGGTTTTTGGCATATGTGTTAAACAAAAACTATATAGGATACTGAACAAATGCAGCAGAAGATAAGAAAAAAGGATCAGATATAGGAATTTTAATAGAAAAACAATAGGAAAAGCATATAGGTGCAGTTAAGAGAATAAGTAAATATATAATAGAGATCATGTTATATTTCAAGCAATTGGAATTAAAAGTGATATAAGTCTATATACTACTAAGTAACAAAACAATAGAAAAAAACATCTAACAAAAGATTGTAGAAATAGTTACTAAACAGAAAAAACAAATGCAAGTTATAATTATAGGTGACTTTAATCATACAGCAGACAATATATTAAACAGACAACATTCACAATCAGCAAATTTCAAAAGACTACTAATCTTTAATTAGATAAGAAAACAAGACTTTATAGATATATATAAAAATATGCATCCAATAAGCCAAAAGTACACATAGTTAAACAAGAAAGTTGTAACAAGAATTGATTATATTTGGGTATCAGAAGAATTAGTCTTAGGTTTGCAAAAGACAAACATTATGAAAACAGAAGAAATTACAAAGAACAATCATAAAATTATAACTGCAGAAATATAGATTAAACATATAATAAGAAAAAATAGTAAAGCAAAGGTTAAAAGAAAAGAACAATCAAGAGCATTATATCTATATGATCAGGCAAAATTAGAAAATTAGAAAAATTATATGCAAGAGTTGTAAAAGCAATTAGAAGTAAAAGAAAGCTTAAAAAACATCCAAACAAAGGTGCAAGATATGAAGAAACATATAAACAAAATAAACAATATATGGGATATTATAGAAAAAGCAATTATCATTGTAGCTAATAAGCATATACCCAAAAAAAGAATATACAACACAATGGCAAATAGAAAAATCAGTCAAAAAATGCAACAAGAAAAAGATATTGTAAAGTTACAAAGATTAATCAAATATACAAAGATAAAAAAAGACTAAAAAGTAACAAAAGAAGAAAAAAATAAGACAAATAAACAATTAAAAGCACTAGGCAACAAAATAAGTGCAAAACTGTCAAAATTACAGAGGCATTGGTCACATGTCTGGATAGAAAATATAAAAGAATAGCAAAAGCTTCTATAGGAAAAAAAGAAGAAAGACTAAGAACAAGTACAAAAAAGATGAATAAAAGAGAATATAGACAAAAAATATAAAATGATTAAAACAGATCAAAGAAAAATGCTTGCCAGACTTTTAAATAAACTGTATAAAAAGATAATGCTTGATAGGCTTATCAAGCAAAAAAAAGAAAAAACATATTTAATAACAAAGCCAAAAGAGATAAAGACAAATGTAGCAAAACATTATAGAATACAATTTAGAAAAAGAAACACTAAATTAGAAGCAATAACAGAAAAGTAGAAAGAGATATACAAACTAAGAGAAAGCATCAAAGAGAAATAGTATACAGAAGTTGAAAAAAAAATTAAAGAAAAAGAATAAGAAGAAGTATTAAGAGAGTTAAAGATAGGAATAGCTCCAAATATTTCAGATATAAGCTATATATTAATTAAGAAAGCAGGAGTGAAAACACAAGAAGTCTTTAGAAGTTTCACAAACTTATACTTAAAAGTAGAAAAAATTCCAACAAAATAGAAGATAGCACAAGTTTACCTTATACCAAAAGATATAGAATAGGGATATAGCTTAAACAACATCTATTCAATAGCATTGACTAAAACATTTAAAAAAGTTGGAACAAAGGTGATAATGAAAAGGCTTGCCAAAGTATTTATAGAAAGAGAAATGCTTAGAGAGTCAAACTTTGCAAGCCTTTCAGAAAACTCAACAGAGCAACCAGTACAGATTTTAAATATGATAATGGAGAAAGCAAAAGAAAAAAATAAAGAAATATGAATACTGCTGCAGAATATAAAAAAAGCATTTAACTTAGTTCTTCTCAAAAGCCTTGAACTAGTATTGCAAAGAGTCAAAATATCTAAAAGAACAATTAAATATATACTAAATCTTTTCTACAAAAGACAATTAAGAATAATTACAGCCTATAGCCTAACAGAAGAACTAATAGCAAAAAATGAAATAGACCAAGGTGAAGTAATTTTACTATTAATATGTCATCTCTTCTATGACCTATTATTAGAGAGAATCCAAGAAGAAGAAAGTTTAGAATATATAGTCAAGCAACAGTTGCAAAAAGGTATGCAATACAACAATATTACAAGATATCATCAAGCTGCAATTGCATATGCAGATAATACAACATAAATTGCAAGCAGTAAAGAGCAATTGTTAAAAATCTTAGAAATAGCAAAAGAATTTTTTAAAGTAAATAATATAGAGATAAATGAATCAAAGTCAAAATTAATAATAATGAACATAAAAGTCTGAAAAAAAGAAAGAGCAGTAATATATGGGAAAAGCAAGATAATAGAAAAACCAAGACATAAAATAGTTCATTCATTGAAAATATGGTTAAACAACAAAATGCAAGAGATACAAGTAAAAAAGAAGGCAAAGAAATAGTAAGTCAAACTATAAGAGATCTAAAGTACAAAAAAATAACAATGAGTCAGATTGCATATATAAACAATATAGTAATAATACCCAAACTAAGCTATATATTGCAGCTAACAAAGTTGTCAAACAGAAGCCTAAATGAAATATATCAACCAATAATAAGGCTGGCAAAACAAAAGAGCAGCCTGCAAAGAACAGTAGAAAACTGCATAATGGAATACAAAGATTTTGGCAGCTATAGAACATTGTGACAAAAGTTAATTATAAAGCAAGTAAGTGGCCTTTTGGCAAGACTAAACAAACAAGACAGTCTTGAATAGCTAACAAGGCTAAAAATAATACAAGACTGTTAAAGAGCAGATTTAATAAAAGATATATAAAAAACAAAGAAGCAGACAGAAATTGAAACATATTTAAAAAACAACCTAGCATGTCTTACAATATTTAAAGTAAAAAAACTAAAAATAAACATCAAAACAAAAAGTAAACTATAGACAATGTTTGGTTATAGTACTAAAATACAAGAACTAATAGATACACAATTGTGAAAAAAAGGTGCATATCAGCAAATTTATAGATGTGAAATATTTCAAAAGATTTTGTATAACACAATAATTTCGAAATATTGTGAAATAAACTTTGAAATTTTTGCTAAATGCAAAATATTTTAAAATATATTTCAAAATTATTGTGTTATATAAAAGATTTTGAAATATTTTGTATTTATGATCTACATTGCAGCAATTTGTTTTTTTTAATTTCGATCTTTTGATTTTTTTTTTGTTTACTATTTTTTTTCAAATTTTTTATTTACAATTTTTTTTACTTTTTTGTATTTATTAGCCAGTTTAACTTTTTAATTTTCTTTTTTTTTTGTAGCCTTATGCTTCACTAGAAAGGCCAAGATTGGGATCTAACCTAGAACTGGTACAAAGGTAAGTACCATTTTACTTTTTTTTTGTTTTTTTGTTTTTTTTTTTGTTGTTACTAATTCTTGTTTCTTTTTCTTAAAGTCTTGTACTTTGCCAGGAAGAGTTAATAGAGGCAGGATCAGGATCTTAAACCAGGATAAGTAACCTTTTCTTTTATTTTATTTTTTTTTTGTTTTCTTTTTTTTTTGTTTTTTTTTGTTTTACTAATTCTTTTTCTTTTTTTTTAGATCTTATGCTTCATCAGAAGGGTTAATGGAGGCCAAAATCAGGATCTTAAACCAGGATCTTGAACCAGGATAAGTAACCTTTTTTTTTTTGTTTTTTTTTTGTTTTTTATTTTTTTTTTGTTGTTACTAATTTTTTTTCTTTTTCTTTAGATCTTATGCTTTGCCAGAAAGGGTTAATGAAGGCCAGAATTGGAATCTAGAACCAAAATTTTGAACCAGGATAAGTAACCTTTCTTTTTTTTGTTTTTATTTTATTTTCTTTTTTGTTTTTCATTTTTTTTTTGTTGTTACTAATTCTTTTTCTTTTTCTTTAGGTCTTGTGCTTCACCAAAAAGGGTTAATAGAGATCAGGATCTTAAACCAGAATCTTGAACCAGGATAAGTAACTTTTCCTTCTTTTTTGTTTTTTTTTTGTTTTCTTTTTTGTTTTTCATTTTTTTTTGTATTGTTACTAATTCTTGCTTTCTTTTTCTTTAGGTTTTGTGCTTTACTGGGAAGGGTTAATAAGGACTAAGATCAGAATCTTAAACTTAAAACTGGTATAAAATAAGTATCAGTTTACTTTTTTTTTGTTTTTTTTGTGATGTTAGTATGTTTTGTGCTTCGCCAAGAAGGTTTAATAGAGACTAGGATATATAGTATAGTTTTTTACTTATGTAATTATTATATAATTATTATTTAATAAAAATTGAATAAAAAATTATATTTAATAAATAATAATTAAAAATTAAATAAATTAATAAATAGTTTTTAAATTTTTTTAACTATTTAGTAATAGTAAAAATTTTCTGATTGTTTTGCAATATTGTAAAATTTTTTTGATTATTTCTCATTATTGCAAAAATTTTCTAATTGTTTCATATTATTGCGAAAATTTTATAATTATTTTGCATTATTTTGAAAATTTGCTAATAATTTCACAATATTGTAAAATTATTTCAATTATTTCGCAATATTGCGAAATTTTTTTATTTTGAAAGAATTTCACTCAATTGTAGTTATTTCGAAAGATTTTCAGTATACAAAATCTTTCACAATATTTTACATATATTTTTTGCTAATGCAGTTAGAATAAATGAAGCTGGTCTAATATATCTGAACCAACTACTCAACACAAAGAGAAAAAAACTAATTATATAGCAGCAACTAAAAGACTATCAAGGCCAATTAAGTAAAGAGAAAAAAGCAGAATGATTCAAAGCAATTAAATTATAAGTGCTTAGTAGATTAGAGAGTAGAGTAGTGCAAAAATACTTCAAAATAGGTGAACAAAATACTCAGGCAATGCAAGTTAAATATAGGCATATATTAGAAGATAGAAGAAAAAAAGAGTAGATAATATATAGCATACAAAACTACAGACAGCTTGAAAAGATGGTTAAAAAGAAAAAGAAGAAAGCACTAATTAAATATTGGCAAATGAAGAGCAAAGAGAATAAAGTAGCAACTGAAATCAACAGATGTGAAGAATGTATAAGTAAAGAAAAACAAATAGAAAACAGTTGCCAGCAATAGATAAGATAAAATAAAAACATTTACGTAATTCCAGATAGATAATAAATAAAAGTAGCAATCAAATTAAGATAGTAGTAGACCAAATAATAGATAAGACAAAAATAGATAGATCAAAAATAAGTAAAAGCAAATTAAAGAGTCTTACAATGATAAAAAAACTAAAGGTAGAAATTATTAAATGACAAAAACTGGAGTTAAGAAATAACAAAAGTTTTAAAAAGAAACATTATAAGAAACAAGAATAAATATATAATATATACTGATGATGCAGCTAACAAGAAAGATAGTAAAGAACTATCATCTAAGAACAATATGGGTATTGGATGGATTCAAACAAATAAAACACAAAAATGGCCAGAAGAAGAATTAGCATTTGGACTAAAAGGATGGCAAATGTCAATAACAGCAGAATTGATAACAATTTGAATAGCAATTCTAAAAAATCTAAGGAGAAGCAAATAGAGTTATATACAGATAGTAATGCTGCAATAAGAAACATTAGTAGAAGCCTAGAACAACAGATAGAAACAAGATTATTAAGAAAAAGAATACAATATGATTAATAAAAATTAAAGATCTTGTTAAGATAAAAAATATTTAAATAGATTTAGTTAAAGTTAAAAGTTATAGTAAAAACAAATAGAACAATAAAGCAGATAGTTTAGCAAAAATGGGAACAATAAGTAGAGAAATAATATAGACCAAAAAAGTCAGTTGTAAAGAGATAGAATACTGCCTAGAGTGAGAAAACAGATGAACTAACATACTAGCAAAACTGTTTTGCAAGTTAGTAATAAAAGCAAGACTAAGAGTGGAATAGAAAGAAATAAGAACAGTTAAAGATTTAGAGCCAGAAGCAGAAATCACAATTTATAATTAGATTTATTTTTGAAAAAGGCTTAAGATGACTAAGAGAATACATTGCACAACAAGAAGAAGCAGTGCCAAAAGAAGTGCATTCATCAAGTGCATGATAAATAAACTTTCAATCTTAGAAAAACTCAACAAAAGAAGGCCAGATATATATATAACAGTAGAATGCCAAATATGCCAAAATAAAGTAAAAGAGATACAAGCATACTTGGCAATATGCAAGAGGCAAAGAAATCTCTAAAAGAGAATCCAAAAAGTGACTATTGCAACAGCATAAAAGAAATTAAAAGAAGAAGAAAAGATTCAGATTCTTCTATACATTTTATATATAGCACTCTTTGGAAAAACAGAAACAGAAAAAGTCAAAATAAGAGAAGTATTAATAAAAGACTTAATTCTAAAAGAAATACAAGACAAACTAGCAGAGCTATTAAACATAAGATTAAGATAGCAGTTTGCAAATATAGTAGCAATAGTGGCCTGAAATATATTTTATAAACAAGTATAAAGAATACATTGTGAGAAAATTATCGAATGTGGGAAAAAAGTTGAAATAATAGAAAAAAGTAAAAAAAAAAAATGAAAGTTCAAAGAAACCAAAAAAATGAAAAAAGACAGATTAGAAAAAAATAGAAAAGAAAAAAGAAAAAATAAAAGAAAAAGAAAAACAAGTTGAGAAAGAAGTAATGAAAACATTTTGGATTTAGTCATAAAAGAAAGAAGACTCTTTTATTATAGACTTTAAGTAGTCAGACAAGTAGCTTACTTCTGTTTGAAGTAATGCTGCAGGTTGTATTTAGGTACCATTAAGGTGGCCAGGTGATGCTAGACTTAGATATTAGAGATATGTATATAGTTACAAATATAATTTCAAAAACTCAATAAAGTACTAGCATAACTGCTTATAAGAAATATATATTAAAATATATATATTTAAAAATTAGGTATTATAAATTATTTATATAAATTATATGAAAATCATATAATTTGGATCAATTATGATTAACAATTTTGTGTAACTAAAAAATTTGAAAGAATTACAGAGAACTTTGCAATATATATAAGTATATTTTTTTAAAATATTTTATTTATTAAAAATTTTATTATTATAAAAAATATATCAAAATAGATATATTATGCTTTATTAATGAAGCTTATACAAGAATTTATAACCTGCATAATAGGTTATATTTTAATCATTATATGAAATTTGATTCTTATATTAAAATTATAAAATTACAAACTTACCAATTTTACATTCTGCTTAGCAAAATTGTTAATTTATACAATTTATAATCAGAATATATTTTACAGTTTAAGATATAAAAATATATCTTGTTATTTAGATTTTGTTATATATATATATAACTTATATTGTATAATACATATGATTAAGTAATAAGATCACGTGATCTAAAATTTTTTAGAAAATCAATATTTCAAAATTTTAAGAATATTCAACAAGTTATATGAAAATTAAAGTCATATAATATTATAAGATTTAATAAATATTATTAATTTAATATTTTAATAAACTATTGAATAAATTATTATAACTAAAATTTATAATTAATTAAATATTATTTTTAAAGAAAACTAGTATTTATACTCTCCAAATTTGATATTTGTATTCTTTAGCAAAAAATTAAAAATTTGAAAGTTCAAATAAAGATATCTTGATGGCTATCTAATTAAATTCAATAAACTTTTTTTTATTTCAATTCTATGAATATATAGAATTTAAATAAAAAAATTTTCATTAAAATTAATTAGATGGTTATTAAAATATCTTTACTCAAAATCAAAGAAAAATTAAAATATCTATCAAAATAGTTATACTAAATTTTTTAAAACTTTAAATGAAGATATCTTAATTATCATCTAATCAAATTTGATAAACTTTTTTTATTTGAATTCTATGAATATATAGAATTCATATAAAAAAAAACATTATTGAAATTAATTAAATAGTTATTTAAATATCTTCAGTTAAAGTCAAGAAAAAACCAAAACATCTATTAAAATAAAAGCTATATTAAAATTTTATTAAAACTTTAAGCAAAAATATCTCAACAACTACCTGATAAATTCGATGAATTTTTTTTTATTTGAATTCTATGGATTCATAGAATTCAAATAAAAAAAATCCATTAAAATTGATCAGATGGTTGTCAAAATATCTTTATTTAAACTTTATTAAAAAACTAAAACATCTATTAAAATAAAAGCTGCATCAAAATTTTATTAAAACTGAGTAAAAATATCTTAACAACCATCTGATCAAATTTGATGAATTTTTTTTTATTTGAATTCTATAAATCTATAGAATTTAAATAAAAAAAAACATAGAATTTGATCAAGTGGTTGTTAAGATATCTTCACTTAAAGTTTTAATAAAATTTTGGTACAACTTTATTTTAATAAATATTTTGGTTTTTTAATAAAGTTTAAGTAAAGATATCTCAACAACCATCTGATCAATTTTGATAAATTTTTTATTATTTGAATTTTATAAATATATAGAATTCAAATTAAAAAAAATTCTTTGAATTGATTAGGTAGTTGTTGAGATATCTTTACTCAAAGTTTTAATAAAATTTTGATATAACTTTTATTTTGATAGATTTTTAGTTTTTTTTAATTTTGACTAAATATATTTAAATAACTATTTGATCAATTTTAATAATGTTTTTTTTATATGAATTCTATATATTTATAGAATTCAAATAAAAAAAGATTATCAAATTTGATTAGATGATTATTGAAATATCTTTACTCAAAATTTTAAAAAAATTTAGTATAACTATTTTAATAAACATTTTGATTTTTTTTAACTTTGAATAAAGATATTTTGATAATCATCTAATCAATTTTGATAAAAATTTTTTTATTTGAATTCTATGTTTTCATAAAATTGAAATAAAGAAAAATAGGGATGTAGTAATCTAGTAAAGTGGTCAGATTGTCAACTTTCAAGTAGCAGATCCAAAGTTTAAATCATAGTATCAATAGAAAATTTGAAAATTCTTTCTGTATTATAGTTAACTGTCTCTTGCAATTGGTTAGAATAAGACATCTGTTACCTATATCACACCAGCATGACTGGCAGGTCACATGGTATTTGTGTAACAGTCATATGACATTGTCACTTGAGACAATATTTGTGATTACACAAAGAAATGCAAACTAATACCAGGCAGTGCAAACCTACAATAAGTCCTTGTAGTCATGTAAATTATAGGAACTAAAAAAAGAAAGATGGAAGCCTACTTGGAAGACTTGAATAGAGAGGTAATCTGAACTTTTGACAGTGCTACTTTAAAGACTAGACCTATGAAACAAAGCTAGAACTTGTGAAACTAGGCAAATGTATTAGTCTTTAAGGAGGGACTGGATGAACCAACTAGGCTGTTAGAATTGCCAGATTCTAAAAAAAAGGTTACATGTCAGCAAACATGTAAACCAGAAGTGTATAGTTTTGATCTGCCTTTTTAGACTATTTGGTTTGGCAGCTTAATAAAACTTGAATTGAATACCAAAGTAGTAGGAATATGTTGTGAAGTTAGTATTGAAGTTAGAATGAACTCTACAAAGGCATAGCAGTTTAATAATATGCCCTAATCACTAGTGTTGGTCTTGGTCATAGCAATATCTAGTCAGCTATAAGAATGAGATACAGAATATTCTAAAAGGTTTAATACAAGGTTAAAGGTTCTCTATATGAGTGAACTGCTTTAAAACTTAGTGATTATGATATATTTTTACTAGCATCAGGTGGAGTAATTAGTAGACAAAGTAGATGAATGGATACAGAAACAAAGTGGTTAAATAAGAAACCTACAAGCAGATTTCAGATATGGCAGCTAGTGTAAAACCTTCAGACAGACTACTTAAATTAGACAATGACTAAAGTTGTATAAGTGACTAGTTGTATACTATTCTCATAGTTGCCCTTTGTAGTTGTAAAACATCTATTAACCAAATATACTATCAATAAAATTCTAGATCACAAGTACTCATCTTAATATTTTAAAAAAAAAAAAAAAATAAAGAAAACTTTATTAAATTTAATTAGATAGTTATTAAAAAATCTTTACTTGAACTTTTAAATTATTAATTTTTTATTAGAAGTACAATACCAAATATAGGAGTACAAATACTAATTCTCTTTTTAAAATGATATTTAAGCTAATGTTTTTTTTTTAAAATATTAAGGTAAGTACATGCAATTCAGAATTTTATTAATAGTATATTTGGCTAATAGTTGTATTACAACTATAAGTAACAAATATAGAAAGAGTATACAACTAACTATATATACAATTTTAGTTATTATCTAATTTAAGTAGTCTACCCAAAGGTTCTACACTAGCTGTTATACTTAGAATCTGCTTGTAGGCTTTTTTTTTAACCATTCTAGTTTCTGTATCTACTCATTTACCTTTGTTTATTAATGACTTTAGCTAATGCTAATGAAAATATGCCAGGTTTACTAAGTCTTTAAAGCATTTTTTTAGAATCTTTAATCTTGTATTAAACTATTTAGAATCTTCTGTATTTTATTCTTACAGCTGCCTGGTATCACTATGGCCAAAAACAATATTGATGATTAGAACATACCATTAAACTACTATATTTTTGTAGAATTTATCTCAACTTCAATACTGACTTCACAACATATTCTTATTACTTTGATATTTAATTTAAGTTCTACTAAGCTGTTATTTCAAATAGCCTAGAAAAATAAGTCATAACCATACATCTTTAGTTTACATGTTTGCCAACATATATTCTTTTTTTCTAAAATTTAGAAATTCTAACAGCCTGGTTGGTTCATTTAGTTTCTCCTTAAAAACTAGCATATTTGTCTAATTTTACAAGTTCTAGCTCTATTTTATAAGTCTAGTTTTTACAGTAGCATTGTTGAAAGTTTGAGTTATCTCTTTATTTGAGTCTTTTAAGTAGGTTTCTATTTTCCTATTTGGTTTCTATAATTTATACAGCTTAAGAACTTATTTTGGATTCACACTGGCTGGTACCAGTTTGTGTTCCTTTGTACAATGTTGTATAAGTGCCTAGACCTTTCAGTTATACTAATATGATATGAATTACAGATATCTAATCTCAACCAATTATAAAAGATAGTTAATTGTAATACAGAAAGAATTGCAAATTTTTGTCATTACTGGGATTTGAACTCTAGACTTGCCACTTGGAGGTTAACAACCTATCTATTTTACTAGGTCACTACACCCTTTATTTAAGCTAATATTTAGATTTATTGAAATTTATTTTTAAAGCAACATTCAGACTAAGCTTTAGAAAATTAAAAGCTATTTTTAAAGTAACATTTGAGCTAAAATTTAAATAAATAAGATTAATTTTAGCAATAATACTCAGATCTAAAACTTAATTTAGTTAAAATTTATTTTTAAAATAACATTTAAATAAGAGTTAAATTAGTTAAAATCTATTTCTAAAGCAATACTCAGGCCTGAAATTTAAATTAAGTTTTATTTTTGAAGCAATATCTGAATTTGTGATCTAAATTAATTAAGATCTATTTTTAAAGCAATGCTCAGGCCTAAGATCTAAATTAATTAAGATCTATTCTCAGAGCAATACTCAGGCCTGAGACCTAGTTTTATTTTAAATTATATAAAAATTTAATAAAAATTAATTGCAATAATAAAAAGTTTTATTAATAATAAAGGTTTATTTTTTATAAAAATTATATTGTATCACAAAGAATATATAAAAAATAATCAACATATACTTTATCCTTAAGCAACTAAGTGACTAAGTAATTATTAAGTAACTAGAAGATTCTAGCAACTAATAACTAATAATTACTAAACAACTAATTATTAAGCAACTAAGTAACTAGTGACTAAGTGACTAAGTAACTAAACAACTAAGCAATTATAAATTAAGTGACTAGAAAGTTCTAGTAACTATTAATAATAATAATACAATAATAAGAATATTAATACTAAATAAAAGGATGTAGTAACTTAGTAAAATAAATAAGTTGTTATTTCTTCAAGTAATAGGTTGTGAGTCAAAACTTATTAATAGTGAAATTTGAATTATCATTTATATAATATATAAATAGTATTATGGTAATAATATTTTGTTAATTAATTAAGATAGAATACTTGTAATTATAGTCACATCAGCATGACTGGCAGATCTGGAGCATCTGTATAACTTTGGTTACATGGAGGAATGCAAACTGGTACTGGGTAATGCAAATCTAAAATAAGTTTTTGGGCTATATAAATTTATAGAATTAAGAAGCCAGAACTCACTTAAAAATTCTAAGCAAAGAGCTAATACAGATTTTTAACAGTACTACTATAAAGACTAAACCTAGAAAATGAATACCAATATAGAGGAATCAGATAGGCAAAAACCTCAGATGAGGGTATCACCAATCAGACTACTAAATTTTGAATCAGAAAAAAAGAATATTAGACTGGCCTTAATATATCAAGAATAGGTCATAGTTCTTTTAGGCTATCTGAATTGTAAGTCTAAAGTTAAAGTAGAAATATACTAAAAGTACTAGAAATATGCTATGAAGTTAGTATCAGGGTCTAGATGAACTCTGTAAAAATAACTCTTGTTAATGTTTTAAAAGTAGATAGATAGTTAACAATAAGGGGTCTTCTGTAACTTACTGTTAAATGATATATTTTGAAATATGTAATAATCTAAGAACTAGTACAAAAAGGATAGGTACTATACTGCTCAGATGATATACCAGTTAGATATATATAAAAGGTTAGTTGGAGTTATATTATAACAGAGTGGATGATCAGAGAGTTTAAATAGATAATTTTCTAATAGGTTATAGGTATAGCATCTAGTATAGAATCTTAAGATAGATTACTTAAATAGGCAACTAAAAGTTGTATATATATCTAGTTGTACTCTTATCTCTGTAAAAATAGTTGTAATAACTAACCTAATAAAAGTCAATAAAGTATTACCACAAAATATAACCTTTAACAAAAAAAAAAAAAAACTAAATAATAATAATCTATACTATATTATAAAACAATTTGTATATAATATTTAGTTGCAAGATAATGCTTAGTTTACTTTATATAAATAAATACAATTGTGTAACTAAAATATTTATAATTTGTTAATACTTAAATTAAATAAAAATTTTATTAGAATTATATCTAATTTAATAAAGTTTAATTAAATACTAATTGTTTTTTTTTTGATATATTAAATAATAATTGTATAGGTTTTTATAATTGTATTTAATACTATTTTTTTTGCTGTATAACAATGGGTTTGCAGCTAGTAAAATAATAATAATAATAAATAATAATAATAAAATAATCATTATTAACAACTCTTCCTAACAATCACTTGGATACAAAATAGCTAAAAAGAAAAAAGAAGATTTCTGCAAAATTAGCAATAAGAAATACTTTAAATAGCATTAGACAAAAAAAAGCAGCAATATAAAAAGCAATAAAAAGTATAAAAGAAAAGTGTGCTGCAAAACTAATAGCATAATTACAAAAAAAAAAAACTTAGAAATTTTTGCTCGAAAAATAACAATAGTAAGGACTTGCTATTAGATTCTGTATATAGATTTGTTTATATTATACAGAAACACAAAATAGCAAAACAAAAACAGATATATGCAGACTACCAAATTAGAATTAATAGAAAGGTTATACAACAAATAAATAAAGTTTGTATAAGAAAAATAAAGTAAATAGAAAAATTGAAGAACCAATCAGAGACATATAGATATAAGTATAATATAAAATTAGAAGAGTATAAAGAAAGTCTATCAACAATTTTTATAAGAAAAGTATACTGGATGATAAACAAAATATACAACAAAATTTTCTTCAACCAGTCAAATAAGACATATTTTATATAATGCCAGATAGAGAAAATAAGATTATTGCAATGCTTACAGAGCAAAAACTAGAAGAAGTTGCACTGCTAAGAATAACAAGAGAATTAATTGAAAAAGCAGAAAAAAAACAATCAAAAAAAAAGTTAAAATTCACAAAGCAAAACAGAAACATAATAACAATTGAACTTGATGAAAAAGACAAACAAGAAAAAAAAAATTAGCATAACAAGAAGTAATAAAAAAAATAGAAAAGCAAGAAAAAGAGCATAAAGAAAACCAAAAAATCGAAAGAAGAACAGAAAAAGATAATATGAACAAAAGAAGACTATTGGATGAGAATCTCCTAACAATAAAAGAAGCAAAAACAAAGGTAAGTTTTAAAAACACAAATCAAGTAGAAGAGAAAGTATTAGTACAGATAAGAAAAACCAAAAAAAAACAAATAAAAAAAACAAAACAAGAAGATATAAAAATAGATAATAAAGAATCAAGACAAAATTCAACAATAGAAGAAAAAAAAAGAGGAAAAAAAGAAAACAAGAAGTTAAAAGAAAAATAGATATAGCAAGAATTCCTCTAAAAGAAAGTATATAGGTATTAAGCAAAAGAAATTGCAACAAAGATAGCAGTCTATTAGCCAACATATTAGCATACAATGTGCCAGGAGAGATAAAAGAAAAACATATAAAGTTTATTAACTGATCATTTAAAGACAATGAATATATTAATAATATTAGTAAAATCTTTAAATAAGGAAATTTGTGAACCAAAGTAGATTTTAATTGTAAATATAGCAGAAACAAGATGATATAAAGAATTAGTAAGAAAGAAAGTAACTAGTACAGAATAATACCAAAAAAAGACAAAGAAGAAAAAAGAAAAAAGCAAAAAAAATATAAGAATGAATACCAAAATAAAAGAGCCAATATATCAAAATACAAGAAAAAAGAATATAGAAAAAAAAAAATAAAGAAAAATCAGAAAAAGACCAAAAAGATATAAATAATAAAGAAACAAAAGATAAAAAATTCATAACAATTTGGGACTTGCCAGCAAGTATAAGTAGAAAAGAATTAGAATATATTTGCAAAAAATTTAAGAAAGAACAGATAACAAGAATTAAAAGATCCAAATTTAAGTTTTTTGCAATAATTCAAATAAATGAAATAAAAGAAGAAAGCACCCCATGGTCTACATCAGTTAGTAATAATAAATTGATAAGAGTAACAGAAAAGAAAAAAGACTATGAGGCAAGACAAAAGCAAAGGCAGTACATGGCAAAATTAACAGAGCTGCCAAGTAATGCCTCAGAAGTTTTATTGTTATAGTACCTAAGAAGCAAAAATGCAAGATCTATTTATATCTTACTAAATAAAAATGGAAATTAAAGAAAAACTGCAATAATTACATTTGCAACAAAAAAAGAGATAAAGACAGCTTAGTCAAAACCAATTATATATAACAACTTTTGAGTATACTATGTAAATGAAAAAACAAGAGAAACAAAAAAAAGTGAAAACCCTAAAGGAAGAAGAGAAAGAAGCTAAGATAGAACTAGTCAAAACTTATGAAAAGAATATACAAAAATGGAAAATGATTCTCAGATACAAAATATAAAAGAATGGTTAGAAGATAGAAACATTGATGCAGAAAGAAGAAAAAAAAAAGCAATAGAGAAAGAAGCTAAGATAGAACTAGTTAATACTCAAACAGAAGATACATGACAATGAAAGTAATCTGCAATTACAAAACATTGGAAAATAGTTAGAAGACAAAAATACCAGCATGGAAGAAAAAGAAAAAAATGTAAAAGTAACAAAAAGAAAATTAGATATACAATCTTAACCCAAGACTAAACAAGTTGAGGATATTCTAGATCAAATTTTAGACAGACTAAACAGATTGGAAAATATACATCTGAGTGCAAAAGAAGTCCTAGCCAATCACTTCTAAGGGCACTTCAGTTAAATTCAAAAATACAGACAAGAAGATTGAAGACTTTTTCAAAGAAAAAGAAGAATGTTTAAAGAGAAAAGAAAAAAAGTATCTTCTGGTTTTGAAAATGAAAAAAGCAGAAAGCAGAAAAAAAGGTTTAAGAATACAAAAATAGAGCAAGAAAAACTTAAGAAGAAGTAGAAAAAAGAAAGAAAAGAAATTAAAATTACATATCATAACATCAATAGACTTAAAACTAAAGGGTAGAAACTTAGAAATCTGCTAGGCTAAGCAGAAAAAAATAAATTGCAATATTTGGAATTACAGAAACAAATCTTATAGAAAAAAAAAGTAAATTTTTTAACATATATTGCAAATAACTGATATATAAGATACTAGGTAAATGTAGCAAAAAATAAGAAAAAAGAATCAGACATTGGAATTTTAGTGAATAAGTAATAGAAAAAACATATAGATGCAGTTAAGAAAATAAATAAATATATGATGAAAGTCACACTATACTTTAAGCAATTGGAGTTAGTAATAATTTTGATTTATATACTATCAAATAACAAGGCAGTAGGAAAAAGCATCCAACAAAAAATTATAGAAATAGTTCTAAAAAGAATAAGACAAACACAAATAGTCATAATGGGTAACTTTAATCATATAGCAATAATGTACTAGATAGACAACATCCACAAACAGCAAACTACAAAAGACTGCCAATCTTCAATTGAATAAAAAAACAAGATTTTAGTAATATATACAGAAATATGTACTTGACAAAACAACAATATACATAGTTAAATAAAGAAGCAGCAACAAGAATCAACTATATATAGGTGTCAGATGAACTAGCAACAGGGTTGCAAAAAGTAAAAATCAAAGAGGATAAAAAATAATTATAAAATTGTAAAATAGAAATATGGATCAAACACATAATAGCAGAAAAAAGCAAGACAGAGGTTAAGAGAAAGAAACAGTCAAGAACATTATATTTGTATAATCAAATGAAAACAGAAGACTGAAAAAACTATGCACAAGAGTTACAAAACTGATTAGAAGTTAAAGGAATTCTAAATAACATCCAAAAGAAAGAACAAAAAGAAGATAGAAGGTTAAATAAAATAAATAATATTTGAAATATAATAGAAGAAGCAATTATTATAGCAGCAAGCAAACATATACCTAAGAAAAAAGTATACAACACAATAATAAACAGAAGGAGAAGCCAAAAAGAACAGCAATTAGAAAAAAATTTTGTCAAAATACAAAGAATAATCAAATATGCAAAGACAAAAAAGAACCAGAGAGTGATAAAAAAAGAAGGAAGCAAAATAAATAAATAATTAAAAGAACTAGACAAGAAAATAGATGCAAAATTATTAAAATTATAGAGACAATAGTTAAATGCATAAATAGAAGATATAAAAAAATAGAAAAAGCTATTACAAGAAAGGAAAAAAAATAAATAAAAGCAAGTCCAAAGAAAACAAATAGAAGAAAACATAAATAAAGATGTGAAATGATCAAGACAAACCAAGAAAAAATAATAGCAAGCCTATTAAATAGGTCATACAAAAAGATAGTACTTAACAGATTTATTAAGCAAGTTAAAGAAAAAACAACTTAGTTAACAAAACCAGATAAAGTTAGAAAAGAAGTAGCAGAACATTACAAGAAGTAGTTTAGAAAAAGAAACACCAAACTGCAGAAGATATCAAAAAAGTAGAAAGAAATATACAAACTATGAAAGAATATAAAAGAAAAATAATATATAGAAGTCAAACAAGAAATTAAAGAGAAAGAATAGAAAGAAGTATTTAAAGAGCTAAAAACAGGAACAGTTCCAGATACATTAGGAATAAGCTATATTCTGATAAAGTAAGCAGAAAGAAAAACACAAGAAGTATTTAGAAAGTTTGCAGATCTTTGCTTAGAAGTAGAAGATATACCAATCAAATAGAAAATAGTACAAATCTATCCAATACAAAAAGATGTCAAATAGAATATAACTTAAACAATATTTGACCAATAGCACTAATAAAAATATTTAGAAAGGTTGTAACAAAAGTGTTAACAAAAAGGCTGGCCAGAGTATTTATAGAAAGAGAAATACTCAAAAAACCAAATTATATAGACCTTTTAGGTAACTTAACAAAGCAACTAGTATATATTCTAAACATAATAATAGAAAAAGCAAGAGAGAAGAACAAAGAAGTATGAATACTTTTGCAAGATATAAAAAAGACATTCAACTCAGTTCCACTTGAAAGTCTTGAATTAGCATTGCAAAGAATTAAGATACTTGAAAGAACAGTGAAATATATCTTAAGTCTGTTTCATAGAAGACAACTAAGAATTATTACAGCATATGGCCTAACAGAAGAAATAATAGTAGGAGATAGTATAGATCAAGGTAAAGTAATATCATTATTAATATGGCAACTTTTTTATAATCCATTACTAGAAAAAGTACAAAAAGATGAAAATTTAGGCTATATAGTAGAGCAACAAATAAAGACAAATATGCAATACAACAATATTACAAGATATCATCAAGCAACAATTGTATATACAGATGATACAACATGGATTGCAAATAGTAGACAACAGTTAATAAAGATTTTAGAAATAACAAAAGAGTTCTTTATAATAAATAATATAGAGATAAATGATATAAAATCAAAGCTACTAATAATAAACATCAAATTGAAGAAGAAAGAAAAAAAGTAATATTTGAAAAAAGCAAAATAACAGAAGATCCAAGAAATAAAATAGTTTGATCATTAGGAGTATAGCTAAACAATAGAATGTATGAAACCCTAATAAAGAAAAAGATAAAAGAAATAATAAGTCAAACAATAAGTGACCTTAGATACAAAAAAATAACAATAAGCCAAATTGCATATATAAACAATATAGTTATAATACCAAAATTAAGTTACATGTTATAACTAACAAAGATGTTAAAAAAAAGCTTAAATAAGATATATTAACTAATAATAAGTTTGGCAAAACAGAAAAGTAATTTGCAAAGAATGTTAAAAGAACTGCATAATGGAATACAAAAACTTTAGAAGCTATAAAAAATTATGACAAGAAATAGTAATGAAACAAGTAAATAGACTAGTAACAAGATTAAACAGATGAGACAGACTTGAGCAACTAACAAAACTAAGAAGAACACAAAGCTGCCAAAGAGCAGGCCTAACAGAAGACATATAAAAAGTAGAGAAGATACCAGAAAACACAGATAGTTAAAGAAATAATTTGGCTTACTTAACAATATTAAAAGCAAGAAAATTAAAAATAAAAATAAGAACAGAAGACAATTTATGAACAATGTTTAAATATGACATCAAATAAATAAGCTTGTAGATACTGATTTATAAAAGAGAAGTGAAACTAAAATAAATGAAGAAGGTTTAGTATATCTAAATCAGTTGCTTAATACAAAAGAAGAAAGATTAGTTATATGGCAACAGGTAAAAAATTACCAAGGCCTGTCAAGCAAAAGAAAAAAGCAGATTAGTTCAAAATAATAGAACAAAAAGTGCTCAGTAAGCCAAAAAGTAGAAAGGTTAAAAAACACTTTAGGACAAACAGACAAAATATACAGACAATGCAAGTTAAATAAAAAAGTATATCAGAGAACAAGAGAAGGAAAGAATAGATAGTTTATAGTATGCAAAACCATAGACAGTTAGAAAAAATAATTAAAAGAAAGAAAAAAAAAATACTAGTAGAACACTGGCAAATGCAAAGTAAAGAAAACAAATTAGTTGTTGAAATAGAAAAATGCAAGAGCTGTACAAGAGCAGAAGAGAAACAGAAAATAGCTGCTAATAGTAGATCAGAATAAATAGCAAAATTAACATAGTTCTGGATATGTTAATAAAAAAAGACAGTAATAGAATTAATATAGCAATAAATCAGATAACAGAAACAGTAAAGATGAAAAAATCAGAAGCCAAAGAACAAGAACTCAAAGAAATTAGAACAATAGAGAAGTTAAAAATAAAAATTATTAAACAGCAAAAGTTAAATAAGAACATTAATTAAAAAATAATAGAAGGTTTGAGAAGAAATATAACAAAAGACAAGAACAAGTATATAATATATATAGATGATGCAGCAAACATAAAGACTAAAGAAGATCCAGTAACTGAAAATAAAATAGGTATAGAATGGATTCAAATGAATGAAACACAAGAATAACCAGAAGAGAAAATAGCAATAGGCCTAGAGGGGTAGCAAACATTAATAATAGCAGAGCTATTAGCAATATGGATAGCAATATTAACAATACCAAAGGAAAAGCAAGTAGAAATATATACAGATAGCAATGCAGCAATAAGAAACATTAATAGAGGCTTAGAACAGACAGATAAAAACAAGATCCTCAAAAAGAAGAATGCAATATGAATAATGAAAATCAAAGACCTTATTATAACAAAAAACATTAAAATAGAGTTAGTTAAAATAAAGAGTTATAGTAAAGATAAATGAAATGACAAAGCTAATAGCCTAACAAAGAAAGAAGCAACAAGCAAAAAGATAATATAAGCTAAAAAAGTCAGTTGTAAAGAAATAGAGTACTGCTTAGAATGGAAAAACAAATAAACTAACATACTAGCAAGTTTGCTATATAAGTTAATAATAAATACAAGATTAGAAGCAAAATAGAGAGAAACAAGAGCAATTAAAAAGTTAGAACCAAAATCAGAAGTTATGATTTATTATTAACTATATTTTTAGAAAAAACTAAAGATGACAAAAGAGGTGCATTGTACAATAAGAAGAATTAGTGCCAGAAAAAGTGCATTTATAAAATATGTAATAGACAAACTTCTAATACTAAAAGAACTTAACAAAAGAAGATCAAATGTGTATATAACAACTGAATGCCAAGTATGCAAAGATAAAGTCAAAGAAACAGATGCATTTAGCAGCATGCAAAGAACAAAGAAATTTATAGAAAAGAATTCAAAAAGTGATCATTGCAACAGCTTGGAAGAGACTTAGAGAAGAAGAAAAAGTCTAAATCCCTCCATATGTGTTATATACAGTGCTCTTTGGTAAAATGGAAGCAAAAGAAGTAAAAATAAAAGAGGCTCTAATTAAAGGCCTAATTCCAAAAGAAACACAAAATCAATTATGACAGCTTCTAAATATAAAGTTAAGATAACAATTTGCAAATATAATAGCAAGTATAGCTTGAAACACATTTTACAAACAAGTATGAAGAGTCTGATATAAGAAGATCAGTAAATAAGAGAGAGAAGTAGACAGATAAATTAAAAAAAAAAAACAAAAAAAAGCTAAGATCAAGTAAGAAAAAAAAAACAAATTAGCAAAGAATAGAAGAAAAGAAAGAAAAAATAAGAAAAAAAGAAAAACAAATCAGAACAGAAATACAGAAGACAATTATAGGACTTGTTGTGAAAAGGAAAAGGCTCTTCTATTATGAACTTTAAGTAGTTAAACAAGTAGCTTACTTTTGTTTGAAGTAATGTAACAGGTTGTACTTAAATATCATTAAAATAGCCAGGTGATGCTAGACTTAGTTGTTAAGAACATTTATATAATTGCAAATATAATTTCAAAATCTTAATAAAGTACTAGCATAACTGCTTAAGGAAAAAAAAAATAATAATAATAAAATAATAATAATTTATTTTAAAATAAAAAAACTCTTTCCTGTTCATCACTGATTTGAACAGGATTTTTATTATCAACAAAATAACAACTAACAAAGAAAACAAAGACTCTTTATTTTTTATTAGAACTAGGGCAAAAGCTCTTGTTTCTAAGAAACATAGACTTATACTACTTAATCTTCGAAAATACAAAAGAGTTTTACTCGAAACAAACTTTCTTCTAAATAAGCAAAACATGAAATACAAAACAAGTTTTCTTTCGAACAATAGTGCAAACTGGGATGAACAAGTAGAGCAAGAACTAAACAAAAGTGCTACCTTGGCAACAGGACAAGAAAGCAACACTTCAAAGAAAAACAACAATAAAAGCCTAAAAGCCAAAACTATTGGAAAAAATAATGCTGCGAGTAGCAAACTGACGACAACAAAGACATATATACAAGGAGCATCATATGATGATAAACAAGAAAGTCACATGGCTAATACAGAAACATGTACTAAAGCACAACCTAATATACACAGTAAAGCACATGTCAATCTATATGTCGGAACACATGCTAACACAGACACACCCCAAGGGGGCAAAAAGCAATAGTTCAGCCTTTTTGCAAAATTAAAAAAGAGGCAGTCTATATACTTTGCCTTATTTCTTAGAAATTCTATTAAGTTAAAAAATAATAATGCTTTGGTGTTTGATATCAGAAGCTTAAACCACTCTTTTAATGAAATTATGATTTCTTTATATGAACATGTAGGACAAGATGTAATCGCTGCAAAACAACATTTTGCCAAAAGTAACAGAACATACTTAGAACTAGCTTTTGCTAATAATGAACAGCTCAAACACTATGTTAGCAAAGGCATAGTAATTTTTAATCAAACCTATTATGGATTCATTCCTACAGATAATAGAAAATCATTTCTGTCTGTCAAGATCAGAAATGTACTACTTAACAACAAAGAACGAGTTTTCAAAGCAATTTTGAAAACTTTTGAAAACTTCAGAAAAATCACAGCTACTAAACCACTTCTTATTGAAGGAACTTCTTATGCAACTGACCAATGAGTAAAATCTTCGAGACAACTGATGATCCAGAACTTGAAGCAAGAATCCTACACTATACCTTTTTATGGAACAACAAAGTTACAACTGAATGAAAATTAGCTTCTAAGGTCTGCTTCTTTTGCGACAAGGAAGGGCATCTAAAAAAAGACTATGAGCAATTTAAAGAGGCAATTGAACTTAGACAACAATACAAGAAATACCAAGAGAATAAAACCAAAAGGATATTAGAACCTCTATACAATGTTCTAGAATCTTTTAATATGCAAAATAAACTACCAAATGAAGCAACTTTTTGAAAAGAGAATTCAGCTACTCAAGAATATGAAGTTATTGCAATTACTATTTCACAATTTAATGAAAAATCTCTTGCTTGGGCTAGCAACTAACCTGATTCAAAAATGGATAACAACAAACCTCCAAATCAACAAGAATTTCATCAGAGATGGATAAAGAGAACTTAGTTACTTCTAATTAGCAACAACAAGCTAAAAGCCAATTGACTATATACCAAACTACCTTTCCTCTTGACTTTGAGAAAAAAGAACTAGAATTTACTTTAGTTACTAATAAGCAAAAAAAAGTTAAAAGAAGCTCTTATAAAAAGCAAAAAGAAGACAAACTCTATTTGAAAACTAGAATTTCAAATAAAAATAAAACCTCTGAAAATACACAAATCCCTTCTTTATCTAAACAATGACTAAATCAAAATTAACAACAGCAACTCTAAACATTAAAGGGCTCAATAACAAACAAAAACAAAGAAACACTCTAACATTATTAAAATCATATAAATTGAACATTATTCTTTTACAAGAAACAAACCTTAGCAACAAAGACACTAGAGAATTCTTGCAACAACAATGGCCTTTTGACTCAATTTGGTTAAGTAAAGCAGCAATTTTAGCAGGAAATAAAGATATCTTATTTAGAAACAATAAAATCGAACAAAACAGAAGAGTTATTATAACAACTACATCATACAAGAACTATACTCTCAAAATCACAAATGTATATGCACCACCAAATCAATCTGACAGAATTCTCTTTTTCAACTGGTAAACTCCAACAATAAATCCAGAGGCAATAAATATAATTGAAGGAGACTTCAATACAAATATTTATCTAGACAGAAATCGAATTAGTGCTTCACTAGCTTAAAAAAACATTTCAAGGACTTTGCTTTTAGAAAATCTTAAGAACTTTACAGATACCTCTTCAGTCTTAGAAAACATACCTCTTCTTACCTTCTTCCAAAGAACTCAAGGAAATAGAACTATGGCCTCCCACTTCAATTACATCTTTATTGATAAGAATCATTCACATTTAGCTACAAAGCTAAACACCTTATATGGTAATTCAGATCACAAGTTAGTAAAATGCATTTTTAACTTTTAACAAACTTTAAGTAAATTAACAATTTGGAAATTTGATAAAAGAACTCTCTCAAACACTCTGCTCAAGAAGGATCTAAGAGAAAAACTACAAGAAGCAATAAACAACAATGACTGGGACTTCACTAAGATCCAACTACAATTAATTATTAGAGCTTACAAAAAGCCCAAGGCAACTGAAAACAATATCATGAAACTTAACAGAAAAATTACAGATCTTAATAAGAGACTAGCAAACAATCCATCTTACAACAGT
>CAJVQA010000220.1:0-39487 GCA_910591915.1 Cetraspora pellucida
TTTTTTTGGCTGAAATAAATGAGACTTGAAAAAAAAGGTATTTTTAAGCTTATAACTCTTAGTTTATTGAATTTCTATGCTTTTATAACTGCTTTTTTTTTTTATTACTATATTGTATAGTATGTATATACTATATAATTTATTTTTTTTCTCTGCAGTATTGTAAGTTTCTTTGTACTTTGTACTTAAGTTTTCTATTTGGAAATCTTGTATAAATTTGGAAATATGATGTATAAAGACTTAATAGGTAAATAGTTTTTTTTATTACACCTTTTATTTATATGAATACTTGCTTTTATACCATAATATTATACAGCTCAAATATTGACATGTTTCATATTAATAGGTTCTATATATTGAGGTTTAGAACTTTTTACTTATACAAAAAGTTGGGCATGAATCATAAATGCTTAATAAGAGTATCTTTTGCTTCTTATTTTTGATTCACTTTTACAGTATTATATTTTTAAGCATGCTCTATACTAGCAGGTCTCATAACAAGGTTTGAAAATTTTTGCTTGACATGAATGTGAACTATAAAGGTTTAAGATCTGAAACTAATTTGATTCTGAGTCTAGGAATGTCCTATATCTAGTGATGCAGTAGAATCGTTCCAATAATTGCTATAACTAGTTATGATATAAGCTTTAGCCAGTTATGGCTTAAGTCATAACATCATTGGGATGATTCTACTACATCATTATATCTACTGTTTAATAAGATAACTACACTATATTAGTACGTGAAACTATGAACCAATAGGAATAATATTATTGAAATCTTTTGTTTTTTAAAGCGATCAGTTTTTTTAATTTATTTATAAGATTTTTTAAGGAATTATATTGAGAAATAAAATTTTATTTATTTGGATAGCTAAGGATGAGCGATTTTAAGTAGATTGTATTATAATGATTATCATATTTTAAATATTATGATCTAACATAATATAACATCGATAAGTTCAGTTCTCAATAAAGCATTTACAAATTCAATTTACTCTATAATCGTTTTCTAATCAACTATTATTTAATAATGGATTTTTGGTAGTATTATTTTCTTAACTTTTTATTATATCTTAGTTTCTTTCTGCCTACATCATATTGATCTTAAGCATTTTCTTCAATGAGTTTAACAAACTCGAAGTTACGATTACTCTTTTTTTCTAGAGTTGTTTTAATTGATATAAAATTCATATTTCACTACTTATAATTAACATGCTTATATTTATATTCAAAAATACACTGTAATTTATAAGACTTTTAAACTTGAAGTTTATGAATTAGTTCAATAAACTATAAATTATTAAAGTGATAAATAAATTAACTTACTTTTTTAAAAAATCGAACTTTTTTTTTAAAACTGACCAAAGTTTTAAGTACATTGCTGCTAATGGTTCATGCACTCTTACATAGTTATAATCAGCATTATCAACTTTCATATACCATTCAACTAGGTTGCTTTGTATATAGATCCAAATCCACCTTCACCAATTTTTACAATAATACTTAGTCTATCAAATGAAATCCATCTTCATATACATGGAATTTTTTTATGCAATCATCAATATATTTATTTCCAATTGCCCACCTTGTTGCTATATTAAGATCACACAATACCACACTTTCTTTATTAGTGTTGTCTTTATTACAATATGCACATTTTCCAATATCAACAAATTCATTTATACAGTTCTCAAATGAAAAAAATATGCATCAGATTACTTATGAACTACTACTAAAAATACAGAAATGTTGATATTAAATTGCTACCTGTTAAGATATGTTTGTATACTCTCTGCATATACTTACATACATTTGTACTTAGAACCACCTTAGACAAATAAAAAGCATATAAAATATCTAAAAGTTATATATTGTCAAACTATTCTAAGTAAAAAAGTTATACTAAATAAATTTATGATTTTGATTGGCTAGTCGACACATGGATCTAATTATCTGATTAGCTGTCATTACCAGGAACAGAGTATGAAATACGAAGTATACCAGAAATGGAGTATAAAATACGAAGTGTACCAGGAACAGAATATGAAATACAAAGTATACCAGGAATGGAGTATGAAATACGAAGTGTACCAGGAACGGAGTATGAAATACAAAGTGTTGGTCATGTAGTGAGTTAAGTGGAGTCATGGAATCTGAGCATTTGATTGGATGGTACTTCCTTGTGACTTTGTGTGCATGTGTTTGTTAGAATGATCATTGCCTAAATTTATCATACTATAATAACGATAATACCAGGACATAGCAGGCTATATCTTGATTTTTTCGAATTTGTACAAGCAACGTTTTACTGCAGATGCTAATATATATATATGTACTATACTGTATATATATATATTATTATAATGATAAGTATGCAACACTAATATAATTCTTACACATTCAAAGGATTCTAAGTGTTTATTTCAAACTATAATCATTTTTGTAAACATAATTTAGGGAATTGCAATCTGAGTTTTTGAAAGCCATGACCAGAATTAAATAAAGTTAGCAATAATGAAATTATTATTAAAATATTACATACAGTTTGATTAAATTCTCGAATATATCATAACTATACTTGGATTTGTATTGACCAGTTATATTTTATAAAAAGGTGCATTTGCACAAACTGCTACATATATAATAAAAAAGCAATACATATAAAATGAATGAATGGGGGTAAGATGAAATGAAGTGATATTTTAAATTTGTAATGCAATTACATAACCGTTGTGCATATACTCATGTCTTCCGTTCCTGGTTTTGTGCAACTGTGTTGCGCAGCTATCTTATTTTTAATTAGATCTAAACTAATTATTTTAAGAGTAATAAATTTATAAATTATATGGATATCAGTTAATATATCAGTGAATGATATATTTATGATAAAAAATAAATTAATAATCAATTATTCAAATATTTAAATATTCGAGCATAAGTAAATTTAGGGATCAAATTTAGAGTCTCCAAGTAAAGGTCCAATTCCACCAATCTGCCAGAATGTAATTATGTTATGCCAGATTTTAATTAATCAACATAAAGCAGATGTTAATTATGTCTCATAAATTAAATAAATCAATAAAGAATTACATATCATGCTTGTAAATTAAATAACTTTTCAAATTATTATTTTTTTTTTCTTTAACAAAATGGAAAGACAAGTTTTACTTTTCTTGCACATGGATTCTTTGAATGAATACTAGAAACATATTCTAGTCAAAGGAAAACAACTAATGTCTAATAGATACAAATTGATATAATGAATATTTATTGATATAATGAATATTTAAGTATATTAAAAATTTTAATATTTAATATAACTTAAAACTTAAATATTAAGTTACTCATATTTTTAAAATATTTTTATTATTATTTTTTTTATTTATTTATATAATATCATATTAGAAACTTTAAAATACAATAAGAAATTTAATTACAGAAAAAAATTTACTAAAATAAAGATTTCTAAACTACATTTGTGTTACTAAAAAAGATACCCAATATGATATTATATCTTCTATTTTCTAATAAGTGTCATAGATAATTATTTCAAATTATTATTATTATTATTATTATTTTTTAAATATTAAGATGAGTACTTGTGATCCAGAATTTTATTGATAATATATTTGGTTAATGGTTGCATTACAATTACAGAGGTCAACTATAAAAAGAGTGTACAACTAGTCACTTGTACAACTTTAATTATTGTCTAATTTAAGTAGTCTGCCTGAAGGTTCTATACTAGTTATTATATCTGGAACCTGCTTATAGGTTCTCTATTTAACCATTCTAGTTTTCATATCCACCTATCTATTTCTGCCTACCAATGACCCTGGTTGATGTCAATAAAAATATATTATAGTTACTAAGTTTTTAAAGCAGTTCTTTGGAACCTTTGATTTTGTATTAAATCTTTTAGAATCTTTTGTATTTTATTCTTACAACTGACTTAGTATTGCTATGATCAAAACCAATACTAGTGATCAGGACATATCATTAAACTACTATACCTTTATAAAGTTCATCCTAACCCTAGTACTAACTTCACAATATATTCTTATTACTTTGATATTTAATTCAAGTTCCATCAAGCTGTCATTCCAGATAGTTCAAAAAGGTAAGTTGTAACTATATACCTCTAGTTTACATGTTTGTTGGCATGTATTTTTTTTCTTTGAAATCTGAAAATTCTAGTAACCTAGTTGTTTTATCCAGTTTCTTTTCAAAAACTAACACATTTATTCAATTTCACAAGTTCTAGCTCTATTTAATAAGTCTAGTCTTTATAATAGTATCATAAAAAGTTTGAATTATCTCTTTATTTAGGTTTTTCAAATGAGTTTCTGTCTTTCTTCTTTTGGTTCCTATAATTTATATAGCCATAAAGACTTATTATAGGTTTACACCACCTAGTACCAGTTTGCATTCCTTCATGTAACTACAGACCTTGTTCCAAAGGATAATATTATATGACTATTATACAAATGTTATATAACCTGTCAGTCATACTGATGTGACATAGGCAACAGGTATCTTATCCTAACCAATTGTGAAAGACAGTTAATTATAATACAGAAGAATTTTCAAATTTTACATTAATACTGGGATTTGAACTCTGAATCTGCTACTTGGGGTTGACAACCTAACTACTTTACTAGGTTGTTACATCTCTTTTAAATTATTTTCTAATTAGAATAAGTTGAAAAAAACCTTAGATAAGAGTCAAAATATTATATAAAACATGTAGTTAGAGTAAAGTCTTATAAAAATTATTTGTTAATAAAATGTATAGTATTAAAAGATTGTGTAATTTTTGAGAAATTTTTAGTAGAAATAGATATTGTTAGAAAATGAATTTTTGTATATTTAGTTTAGTAATTATATTTCAAGCAAGATCTTATTAATATTAGAATATATTGTATAAGAATAATAAATTTTGATAATATTTATAAGAAAATTTATAGCAAGATTAATCAAAAAGATATTTGATTGTTTGTTTAAAAGAATTTTGATATTATTGTAGATTATTATAGAGATAGTGTCAAATATAACATATAAAATTGATTGGTAATTAGAATTAGTAAAGTTAGCTATAAACTTTGTAATAATATTAAAAATAAAAAGTGCTAAGCTATTAGATATTTGAAGCAAAATGAATATTAATTGAATTTTATGAAAAATTGTTTAATTTATATTAATATTATTGTCTATATAAAGAAAAAAATAAAGTGTGTTTTCAAGATTTGTATATTAAGAGCATGTTGATATTATATAAAGATAAGGATAATATATGTTAAGAATTTCTATAGTGGGTAGGTTGTTTATAAGAATTTTAATATAAAAAAAATAATTTTGAGTATCATGTTTCATAAATTTAATTATTTGAAAGTTAAGGGTTTAGTTAGTTTCTAAGATGTTTTATAAATGTTTAAGTATAAACAAGATATAAGTTCTTAGATTGTGATAGTATTTTTTTTTTAATATTAAAGTCCCTATCTTTGGAATACAATATTTTTATTTAAGTATATAGGACATGACATGTTATCAGAGACTACCTTATACTAAAGATTACAACTAGCTATATATGCACTTTTGTTGTCTAATTTAAGTAGTCTACTTATACATTGTTATATAAGTTCTATACTAGATATTATGCCTCAAGCCAACTAAAGATCTTGCCTATTTAAACCCTCTGTATATGCAATCCCTTTTGTATCACAAGAATATCTTCAAGACTATATCCATTCAAATTCTGAATGCTAGTTGGTACCCTTAGAACTACTTTATCCTCAACAGGAAACTTACTAGAACCTTTATATTTCACACATACTGACCTAGTTTTATACAACATACTATAGTTACCTAATACAGGAGTTATCTGTTTAATCACTACATTACACTATGTCTACTCTTGTAAATTGACTAGAACTTCAGTATCTATCTTTTTGGTATCTTCTTTATTATTCCCTATTAGCTGCAACTCAGAACTAGTAGTATCTACTAGACTACCAATTCAGATAACTCAGTATAGTATACTTCTGTATTTTTTCTTTTAATGAGTCTAGTGACCTAGTTGGTTATGTGCTCCTCTATATATATTTGATGTCTAGTTTAATCTTTAGTTTCTATAAAGATGTTTCATAAACTTTAACTGGTTCAATAGTATTGTTAAAAGTTCATGTTACCTATTTACTCAGGATTTTTCAAGTAGATTTTCATCATCTTAGTTTCTTAGTCTTATAGACCTGAGGGCTTATTATAGGTTTGTACTAAAGTCTTATGCAACACCAGCTATACATTTTTCAATATATATGTAATGTTATAATTCACATAGATGCCCTAAGCTTCCAATGTTAGTAGAACCAACTTGGTGTACCTTGGTTATAGCCACATAAGGCCAACTGATTAACAGAAGACAGTTACTATAACACAAATATAATTTTCAAATTTCATTATAAGTGGAATTTGAACCTTAGACCTGCTACTTGGAGGATGACAACCTAATAACTATACTAGGAACACCATCTTTGTGATAGTATTTTTAATAAAATTACAAATTTGAATAATATAAGATAATTATTTTATAAAAAATAGGTTGTGATAATTGGTAATGATAATTCAAAAATAGGTTTGGAAGTTTCTTATTTGGCTAAAAAGTTAGCTTAGTTATAAAATGAATTTGTATATAATTTAATTTTTAAAAATTGTATATTAAAATTTTTAAGAATTTTGAATAATTGATAAAAAAGATAATATCCCAATTTTTAATATATAATTATTTTAAAGAGAAGATATATTGATAGTTTTTAATTGCTGTTTGGTTGTTAAGATAAATTGTAACAGTAATATTTGATGAGATAACTAAGAGAAGTAATAGAACTGCTTCAAGTTTAATGTGATTAATATTAGCATATAATTTTGTACTTATATTAAAATTTATATTGATGTTTGTTTTACAAATTTAGCCTATATTTAATTTAATAATTGGTATTTGACAGTCTTTAATAGAACTATTAGTATAAAAGATTAGGTTGTTTAAATTAGAGTTTCTAATTAAAAAGTAGAGTTTGATTAATTAATTTTGATATGAAATTAATTTAATAATTTGTTAAATAAGTTATATTTTAGAAGAAATTAGATTTACTGAAGAATAAGAGAAGATAAGAGTTAAGGAGATATGTAATTGTTAATATGAATAAGTAAGAGAATTTTATTAAAATCAATTTATAGTAAGTTTTTAGTAAGTCTAAGTTGTTTATAAAGAATACTAAAAGATTGAAGGTTTAAGGTTATTGGAAATAAGATGGAAGTAATTATAGTAAATTCAGATGAATAATTATGGAATTGGTAAAAGTTGGATTATTGAAAATAGATTTGTTAAGAAAAAAAATTTAGTTAATTATTATTATAAAAGATTTTGTAAAGAAAAAGATAAGTTGAGGCAAAAGGAAGAAGGTCTATTGAGTTAATAAAAGAGTTTTTAAAAAGAAGAGTTAAATGAGGCCAGGTTGTAGTAATATTCTATTTTGATTAGAGGAATAGATTTGTATGAACCATGTTGGTTGATGGCCTTGTGTAGATTTGTTTATTTGCAAATATATATTATTCTATAAAAGAAAATATAAGTTATCTGCTATTGTAATTTGTTCAAGAAACAGAGTTCTGTTATTTTTCAAATATTGATAATTTTGAAGAAATTATTTTATATATTATATTATAATTAGCAAAGATTTTTGATAAGGGTAGAAAGTTTGAAAGTAAAATATTGTGTTTTACAAGTTGGCAAATATAAAAAATTAGTGCAAAGCTTTGTGTTTTACAATAATAAGTATTTAGTATATTTATAATGAGTTTAGATTGCCAGATTTTAAGAAGCTAAGCCATAATTTAGAAGGTACCAATAGTATTAAATAGAGTTGTAGAATTAAAAATACATTTAATATTAGAAGCATTTAATTTTTATAAAATATTGTTAAGAGTTGATAGATTAAAGTATAATTAATTAGTAAGAGTAATATTGTTAGTATTTTTTGCTAATGCTAGCATTTTTTTGGATTAGATAGTAAATATACAAGAAAGTTTAGTTTGAGTATTTTGGTAAATTGAAGTTATTTATAATAAATATTTCAGAGAGGATTGAAGAATAAGATTAAAAAGAGCCAAAATTTGTAAAACTGTAATTTTTTATATTTAATGAGATTGAGAAAGTTTTTGATTTTGTTAAGAATAGTATTGAGAGTTGGTTTTGAGGGGCTATTTTTATTATTAAATATGCCTGGATAACAAATAGTATCTTGAGATCTTCTAGGAGAAATGGATTAATTATTGTCAATAAAAATAGTTGAAGAAGTGGTAAATAGTTTGAATTTAATATATAGAAGGTCTAATTTAAATATTTTATTTTGATATTGTTAAGTTTGTAGAGAGTAGATATATCATTAAATATATTTTGCATTGTAGATAGGTCTTTACAATGCCAAGTGGTATTATCCATATAGGCAAATAGAGAAATAGTAATTAATTAAACAGAAATATTAAAAATAATATCAAGAGAAATTGATTTTTATATTTTTGGTCAATGAAGAAAAGAATAGAGTTATAGTAAAATTTTTAAAATAGGATGAGTAGGTTTTTCCTTACTCTATTCTAAATTTGACTTAAACTAGTTGCATAAGGCTATAACTAGTAATAATTCTGGCAAGTTAAGAAGTATGTAATTTTGTAATAAGGTTTATACTAGAAGTTGAAATACCAATTTATTTGCATACATTTTGTAGTTTTACAATATTAATTTTATTAAAGGCTTTTGACATATCTTGAAATAATATTTAAACTTTTTTGTTATTAGCTTTGTAGTATTTAATTGTATTATAAAATTTAAACTAAAATATGGGTAGAGGGGTTTTTGGAGACAGCAAAATTAAGATTGGAGAGAAGGTTATTGAAAATAATAATTTTGTCTAGTCTGGATATAAAAATTTTGTAAAAGTTTTCTTAAAAGGTTCAATAATAGATATAGGTCATACTTGAGTAAATGTATAGTTCCAATTTGATTTTTTAGAAATGAGAAAAATATTAGAGAATTTTTATTTTATAGGAACTTTTTGAAATTAAAAACATTTGTTTAAAAAAAGTATAAAAAGGTTTTGTGTTTTAAAACTTGTATATTTAATATGTTTATAACAAATTTCAGAAAGGCTAATAGCTTTTTGATTTGGAAGATTAGAAATACTTTTTTGTTATTTTTGTTATATAATTTCTTGAATAAGATTTTGGTAATAGCTTTCAAGTTTAGGATGTGATTTATAAAGATTAGAATATTCATTAGTTGATGAAATAGTTTTAAAAGGTTTTGATTCAAAGTAAGTAGTAAAATAAGAATGAATTATATTGAGTATTTTATTATATTTAATTAAATATAAGTTATTAGTTAATAGTCTGTTAATGTGTTGTTGTATAGCAAATCAGTGAGTCTGTTGCTAATTTCTTCTGATATTCATATAACCTATGGCAGCTAAGTCAAAATAGGCATATTAAATTTGGCAGAATAGTTTATCTGTAGATAAGCCTAATTTTCTTCTTTTTTAAGTCTTTTTTTCAATCTATTCTTCTATTATACTTGCTTGATCTTATCTTCTTTCTACTTCCTTAACCTAAGATTACAATACATCAAATCAGGTTTGGAGTCCTTCTCTTGTGTTAATGGCTTAGTCATGTAATTTACAATAAATGATTTAAAGGCAGTTTAGTAATTTAATAATGGGCAAATGATAGTTGATTATAGTGTTTTTAACGATAGTTTTAGTTTAAATAGAATTATGGTTTTACTTGTAATATGGGTCCAATACTGTAAGTTTATTTAAGCAATTGTAGTTACTTGGGGATATTACTTGTTACTATCTTCCTAGACAGAAAGTGCTTTATTTATAATAAAACTTTTATTTACATTTGAGGATTATTTTCTCTATATTATCTATTTACAATACTTTATCTCTAAAATCTCTTTTTCAACTATAATAATAAAAACCTAATGCCCCCTATACCATTGTTCTACCTGAAGTAACTAAAGTAATAAAAGTAAGAAAAATAAGTTTTCTCTTACTTTTCATATAACCAATTACTTATATAGGTAATAGGATCTAATTTGATGATTAATTATATGAAACTGTGCCCAATTTTACAGCTCATAGTGTATATTATTATATTTTTTGAGAATATTTTTATAAAAAAGTTTAAAAGTTTCAGAGAAACTTTCTTTTAATTATCAATTTTTTGTTTAATTTCATTATAAATAATTTGATTTTGATGATAATTAAGAGCAGTTTTAGTCAAATAAAGTTTATTTTTAAGATAAGAAAGAGTAGTTATTAGGTTTTAAATTGTATTGTTAGGATATTTAGACAAGTAGTTTTGAAAAAATATATTAATACATCTGTATTAATATAATTTTTAAAAAATAGGATTTCTTTATAATGATTATAGAGTTGAAGATGTTTAGAAGAATTAGTTTCTTTAATAACTTTGATAATGTTTACTTTGTTAAATGTAATATGTTTGAAATAGAGTTAGAAATAGCTGGCTTGGCTTAGTTTAGCTTAAAAAAGCTGCTAAAGCCAGCTCAAGCTGACTCAAATTGGTTTAATTTGTTTTATATAATTAATATTTTAATTCTAATTTAAAGTTTTTAAACTAATTTGAGTTTAATATATTACTGTTATTATTTATAAATTGTATATAAAATTTTAATATAATATATTTTAATATTTTTTTATTAATTAATAATCTGTTAATTATTTAAAGAATAATTTTAATATAATATGATGTAAATTTTCTATATTTTTTATTATAAACAAAAATACAATATATATTTATTTATAACTTTTTTTTATATTAAGTAAATAATTCAAGTTAATTAATTAAAAGTTGTAGAGCTCATTAAAATACATCTAATGATAATTAAAATATCTAAATTGGTTTAGTAGATACTGAGATATCATTAAAAATAATTAACTAATTATATAAAATTTTATATAAACAAATTATTATTTATATATATATATAATTAGCTAATCATTTTTAATGATATCTTAATATCTACTAATCTAATTTAGATAATATAACTATTATTAGATGTATTTTTATAAGCTCTATAACTTTTAATTAATCAACTTAGACTGTTAACTTAGTATAAAAAAAATTAGATAAGCATATATTGTATATTTATAATAAAATATAAATTAGTTTATTATATAACAAATTTGAATTTATCACTTCATAAATCAGTTTACAAAGTGACAAATTCGAATTTGTCACATGATAAACTAATTTATATTTTATTATAAATATACAATAGGGAATTTCTATTTTCACCCAGATGAAATCATCTGTCATATGATATCAAGTCACTGTAACATTAACTATATGACCAGCGCAACCTGACAACCAATCAAATTAGTAAAAAATTGTATGCAATCATGATGTAATCACATGATTTGTGTTACTTTAAGAGCTAATAAAATTATACAGTTACATCAGTAATTTTTTTATAAAACTAATATATCTACTTTAGTACATATTATAATATTAAATCATATATACGTACAGTGCAATCTAAAATCTCAATTACCTTATATAGATAAAACCAAATATATAACTCATTGAAGATATGCTAAATTTAGCAGAAGCTTATTTTAAAGTTTCAGTAATATGTATAAAATAGTTGCAATTGAGTATACATTGTTCATGTATATTATTTTATTTGAAAAATTATAAGTTCTAGATTCTTCATTTTATAGAGGTCAATAATTCACTTCTAATGTTTTACAAGACCAGTTTATGAGCATTTTCTTGTACTATATACATCAATTCTATTATAGTATATATAATACTAGTATTTGTTTAGATTATACATCTTATCATAATTATCAATTTAGCTATATCAACATTTCAAAAACAAGTAGAGTATTTTACTAAAATATTACAAAACTTTGATGAACTTATTTTTTATTTCATGTAAATACAAATATTTCTTTAAAGTATAACAAATATGTATGTAATATAATTTGTACATACTAAATCCATGTCAAGCTTAAATCTGATGAATATTTTAAGTAAATATGTATATACTAAATTTTTGTACTTCAATTTGAATAAATATGACAAATTTTATAAACACATACATGCATTAAGTTTAAATGTAACATTTTAAGTTATTTTAAGTAATAGATATTAAGAGTTTAAATAGAATAATATTTAAAGTAATGTATGCTAAAGTATATAAAAACTGTTTAAATACAACAAATCTTTTAAGTAATATATACC
This sequence comes from Cetraspora pellucida, assembly GCA_910591915.1. Lineage (NCBI taxonomy): Eukaryota > Fungi > Glomeromycota > Glomeromycetes > Diversisporales > Gigasporaceae > Cetraspora > Cetraspora pellucida. Next base: position 12,327 of record CAJVQA010000220.1, read on the forward strand.
AAGAGTTTAATATAACAAACCTTTCAAGCAGTATATATAGAGATTTAAATATAATAAACCTTTTAAGCAGCATATATAGAAGTTTAAATTCAACAAATTTTTTAATTAATATGTACCAAATTTAGAATAGAGTTTAAATATAATGAATAATATATGTTTTAAACATGATTGTTATGAAATTTTGAAACTTGTTTTTATACAAATAATCTTAACCTAATAATAGGCTCTTTATCATGTTCAAATTCTGATACAATCTATAATAATATGCTTAATATTATCAAACTTAATAATAATACAAATAAACTTTACAATTATTATAATAATAATATTGATATAAGCATAATTGTCAATTCTGATGAGAGTCTTTATTTAAATCTTGATATTAATAATGTATCAAAAAACATTTTCACTTAACAACAATTTAGTACCATTAATTAAAGTTGAAAAAACTTTTACTAGTTAGTGCAATGTTGAACAATACATTAAAGCTTATATTATATCACAAGGTTTTGCAACAAGATTGGACCATTCAGAGAAAAGCCTAAACATTATTATTAGAGCAGACATTGTTTGTTATTATGCTAATATTGCAAAAAAAACAAGTACTGGATTGAGAACTACAAAGAGCATTGCAATTGGTTGTCTATTTAAAATAGTAGTTTATTGGATTAATAATAAATATCATGTAAGATCCACAATCCTAAACATAACCATCCTATAGATACTGCAGTAACTTCATTTGATCCTGAACATTACAAATTAAGTCATAATAAAAAGGATCAAGTAAATATACTATTTAACAGTAGTGTACCAGTTCCAACAATTATTAGAATATTAAATGAACAGTATAGTAGATATATTCATAACAAAGATGTTTACAATTTTTTAAATCCCTGTTCATGTAACTGTATTAAGGGTTTATCACAAATATCTGAACTTTTAACCTATTTATATAACAATAGTGAATATAAAATTACTTATTCAGTTAATAATAATAAGCTTCACTGCTTATTTTTTGCTACTTAATTTGCACTTACAATATTTAAATGTTATTCAAAAATCATATTGATGAATGCTACTTATAAAACTAATCATTTTAGAATGCCACTTTTACTTATTAGTAAAGTTGATGCAATAGGAATTATATTTCTTATAGCAAGTGGGCTTCTTGCTAATGAAACTATTCTGACTTATAGCTGAATACTTCGATAACTAAAAAAAGTAGTAGGTGATAATGTTATTAACAGAGTGTAAACAATTTTAACTAATAGAGATCTTGCTGTGCTTTCTGCAATTAGAACTGAACTTCCATATGTTAAGCACCAACTTTGTATCTGGCATATAGAACAAAACATTGTTAAGAATTTAACTAGCAAGCTTAGTAATAAATTTTTAGCATTTAGTAAGGATTTTAAATTAGTTATAACAGAAACTGTTAAAGATCAATTTACTATTTGCTGAGATTGTCTGTTAAAAAAATATCCTGAAGTTAATAGTTATATAGAACAATGGAAGTCTATTTCTCATATGTAGGCATACTGTTATATTAATAAAAATTTTAACTATGGTATTAGAACAACACAATGCTCAGAAGCTAGTAATGCTTATTTAAAATGTCTGTTTGGTCATATGGTGCCCTTCTCTGAATTAATTAATATGTTAAAAAAGTTATCTCATAATCAACTTGAATGATTCTAATATTAGCAATATTATTTATATGAAAGCATCCATTAACAATACTCAGAATTATTAAAAAATGTTTTAATAGTTATATTAGATTTTGTATATTTCTTGTTACTTGCTCAATATAATAGTGCTATGCTTTATAGTATTAAGAAACAGGACATTAGTTTATTTAAAGTTTTTAATAAAAATCATAATCATATAGTATATTGTACTGAGATAAAATTAGTATGCCATTATGATTATGGTTTACAATTTTCTTTACACTGCTGTTATATTATTGCTGTTTAACTTACTTGTAAAGAATCTCTAGGAGTTAATTATATTGGCACTTGTTAGATTATCTTAGCAACAGACACAAATAATATAATACAACCTAAAAAGCCATATAATATTAATAATAATGAAAACTCTTCAACTACTGTATTTTCTTCTTCAAACTATGATACTTGTGAAATTCAAATTAGCAAACAATCAATATTTAAAAGTATAGCTAATTTAATTAAAAAAATTAAAGTGATTGCCAATAGGATCAGTCATGTTGAAATTAACAATTGTCTCTCTCTTTTCATTAAGAAGTTAAATAACTAATATCTCTTACAACAAGCTAATATTGGTGATCCTACAAATATTAAGACAAAAGAAAGACAAAGTAATACAAAACATAAAAAAACTGGTGCTGAACATTCTATCAAAAAGACATATATATGTAGTATTTGTAACAAAACAGGATATAACTCTAGAAGTTGCCTTTACAAGATAAATAATTTAATAATTTCAGTTATGCATTTATTGCTATATATTATTAATTAGCTGTATATCATGCTAATTATATATTATATATATCATATAGTAACAATCTAAATGTAACATACTTATAAGCAATAGTAGAATCTCAGAATAATCATAATAGGATTTTTTTTTGAATATTAATCATAACAAAATTATAATCATGATGGAAATATTGTTTATTGGCTCTATTCAAAGTTTCTTGTAATGTGTTTATTGGCTTTATTCAAAGTTTTTTGTAATACTATTATTAGAGTTAACATAAAATCAAATATTTAAAAACAAAGTTATGATTTTATAACTTTTGCAAGTGTTTGAAAGGATTATAAATTTTCATTAATGCATTTTGCATGTACTGTCTGAATATAATTGGTTGCACATAGTTTCACAGTCCTTCATAAAACTGCAAAATGATCTGCCAAGATAAACTTTAACATAATTATGTATAGCAATAAGGTTGTATAACACTATAATATATATAAAAAGTTTATTACTAATTATATTAGTAATTTAAAGTTTATTGCAGTGTGATGTAAGACAAATGATGTAATTTTATATAACCAAAATTCAATAAATTGGAGGTTCAATTCTAGTGATCGAACTTAAACTTTGATTTTCTTGCAGTAAACTTGTATCTTAAGTAATAATATGTGATTTGCTAATTAAGTAATAGAGAAGACATTATAAAGGAAATGACAAAGAGGAAGCAAAGATTAAAGTAGTGTGATGAGTGAGTGCAATTGCAAATAAATCAATAAATTAATACAACTGTTGCTTGGTTTTAAGTCTGCAAGGATTTATTAACTCCTTTGACATGTACCAAAAAAATTAAATGACCAACTTTTATGCAAGTCTTATATTAGATGTAATTAGAATTAGTGTTGAATAAAGCAACAATATGCAAATAATGTTAAAATTATTATAAAACATTACTACATAACTTCATATTTAATTACATTTATAATTTGATTTTATAACTTATACAATATGTTTTAGCATATAGTACATATGTACTTCAATTATACTATATAAATTGTAAATTGTTAAGTTATACATTAATTATTGCTTAGTACTATAATTGAATAATATCAGCAATTATGTTCTAAATCAATATTCATATTCCAATGTAAGATAGAAAACTGGTTTGTGTTAGAAAAATATTTGCAAATTTTGCTAATAATGATCTCTTCATTATCATTATTGTAGGTAAGTAGTCAAGGTTTAAGTTTTTTCTTGATTGGTAAAATATTATATGCAATAGCATTAACTTCTGAAGGTTGAAAATGAGGAAGGATTAGGCGATGTAGTCTGTCAGATAAGATTGTATCTTCTAGATAAATAAACCAAAGAGGTTGCCTTTCTTTTGTTAGATTGTGGAGTTTTGGTGAAAGATGATGCCATTTAAGTAATGTACTATTGTCTGTAGTACTTAATTGCTCTAAGTAAAGTATATTGTTTTTTTGAAGTTGTTTTCTGAAAGTATAATATTTGGGATATTGACTGAGTATCAGTTCTAGTAGTTGATATCCATTATGAAAAGTATTAGACCACAGAAAATTAGAGTTGGCAAAATTGATATGCCAAGATGTTGTAGAAGTTGTATGATTTTGAAATTAAGTGTAAGTTTGTTAGGTCCATCTATAAGTAGTTGGCTATGCTAAAGAATGTTAATAGCAGACCAAAAGTTGTTTTGAAGTTGTTGTAAATGGATTTTGGTAGAAATACCAAGAATCACAGAGTTATTAATTTTTTGTTAAAAGCAGGATATATAATATTGTAGTTGGATATCTCAGATATTATATACATTATATATATAGGGGTTAAGCATAGTGCTATTAGGACTGGTATAAGAAAGTTTAGCTTTATGTTTGATCATAGTAAGATATTTGGATAAAATGCTATCACAATTGAAGTGTTTAAAAATAATGTTGTGTAATCTGTATTCAATAGTAGAAATGATTACAGTATTAGTAATATAGATAGCTTGTATGTCTGTAATTCTTTTTGTGCCAGTAACATTGATGAGCTGGATTGCTTTATCATAAATTAGTTGGCTTTGTTTTATATATGAATTATTAAAAGTAAACCAACATTCTAAAAATTTGAATAGTTGGTTGGCAGAAATTAGTGTAAGTGATAAGCTAAAAAAGTGGATAAGAGCTGTAAATGATATGTTTGATGTAAGAATTGATTTAGTTTGATTAATTTGAATGTCTGCCATATAATAAAAGAAGGTAGTTGTAGCAATAATTGATTGTAATTCTTCTTTAGATTTTGCTATCCAAAGTGTGTCATCCATATATGCTAATACAGATATTGAGGTTTGAAGTTGTTAAGGTTTTGGTTAGAGCAAACTAGTATTCTACTTTGTGGCCAAAGTGTATTTTGAAAAGTTTGAAGCTATTTTTTTATAAGAGGGTCATAATAAATTCTTCAAAACAATAAGGTTATAGTTTCTTCTTAATCAATGTTATTTTTAATATTGTAAGAGTTGGTAAGACCTAAAATTGTAATAACTTGGTTTTGTCAATTGGTAGGCAAATTAGTAAGAATATTGATAAGATTAGATGGCATATGTAAATGTAATAAAGATTTGGTAAAGAGTGTAAGGTCTACAGAATCATAAGCTTTGCTTATGTTCTAAGATAAGAGCCAAAGTTGTTTGGAGTTACAGGAAGCTTCTTCAATAATGTTATTAAGTATATGTATAAGAATAGCTATACTGTTATCAGGTAAAGCTATATAGTTAAAAAGTGACAAAATTTTGTAATGGGTAAAGATATGGTTAAGTTGGTTGATAAGAAGTTTAGTATAGAGTTTTTTAATATGTTCAAGTAAACTAATAGATCTGATATTAGTTAAGTTGCCATCAAGATAGGTTTTTTAAAGATGGGAAAGATTCTTTCTTCTTTCTATTAGTTTGGAATTTGATCAGATATAAGACAGCAATTAAAAAGAGCTATAATTGTATTAAGAAATACTGTTCTAGCATGTTTGATCATCTTATAGCTAATGCCTAATGATCCACATGCTTTGTTATTAGGAAGTTGATTAATAACTTCAAGAACTTCTATAGAAGAGAATTTCTTAAGTGCTGGTTGATACCATGTAGGATCAATGTTTAGTTTAGGTCGATATTCTTGCTGCCACATTGTGTTGAATAATTGTAGTTGGATGTTTTTAGGAGCTGTCCAGTCATCGAAGTATTGTTGAATATGTTGTTTAATAAGTGATGGTTCAGTGATAATGTTGTTTGATTCCTTAATGTTGTTGAACTTAACAGGATCTTTGTGTCAGTTAAGTATACTATTGATCATTGATGTTGGACTATTTTGAAGTTTAGTGCATCTTTTGGCTATATTGTCATTAATTTGTTCTCTTATATTTTTAACATTTTCTAGATTAAATGCATGATAGAATGTTTTCCACTCTGTGATTGAGTTTGTCTATTATTAATCTAATTCTTTACATTAAAAATAATTATAAAGAAGATATAAAGATAATATTTTTATAACTAACATATAATCTGCCATATTGCTTTAGTTTAAAGTATTATTTTATATAAATTATTTAACAAATAAGTATATATTTTTTTACTAAAAAAATAGTTAAAATAAACCATATTTATTAAAAATTTTATGAAATAAAATTTATATATATCTAAAAATGTAAAAAAAAATTATATATATTTAATAATAATATATAATAATAATTACACAAAAGTTTCAATTAGTACCAGATATAATATTATTAATAATAATGCATTATGATCTATATTATATAAATAAAACTGATCAAACAGATTTTATTTTTATTTCAGTATTTATTTTATAATATTTGTCTTATATTGTTTTTTTTTAATGTTAAAATGAGTATATGCAATCTAGAAGTTTATTAATAGTATATATTAGTTAGCATCTGTTAATATAACAAACACAAAGGCAATTATAAAAAAAGTATACAATTAGCCACTTGTACAACTTTAGTTATTGTCTAATTTAAGTAGTCTGCCCAAAGGTTCTATACTAGTTGCTATATCTAAGACTTACTTGTAGATTCTTTATTTAAATACTCTAATGCTATATTTATTTATCCTATCAATAATACTGATAAACTTACTAAATTATGTTTAACTTTGTATTAAACCTATCAGAGCCTTCTGTATTTTATACTTACAGCTAACTCAGTATTATTTTGGCCTAAACCATTATTTGCAATTAGGGCTAACCATTAAACTGCTATATTTTTGTAAAGTTTACCCAAATTCTAATATTCATCTTTCTGATATCTTCTTTATTATTTTCTACTAACCATAGCTAAGAACTAACAAAACTCTCCAAACTTCCAATTCAGATGGCAAAGTATGATATATCTTAGTATCCTTTTTTTTCAGTAATTTCAGCAGCCTAGTTGGTCATATGCTCCTCTATATATCTTATTATTTGATTTATTTGCTTATTCTTACTGAAGGTGTTTCATAGACTTTAATCAGTTTAATAGTACTATTAAAAGTTTGTGCTACCTTCTTGCTTAAGATTTCCAAGTGGGCTTCTTACTCCACAGTTTCTTTGCTTTCTGCACTCAATGGTTTTATCATGAGTTTGCACTAAAGTCTTATACAATACTAATTAAATATTTCTTTATATATATATAATATTACATTTTGCATAAATGCTCTAGGCTCCTATTCAAGATGATGTAACTGAAGGTTACAGATTCACCCAATCCAACTAATTAACAGAGTCAGTTACTGTTTTTACTAAATTACTACACCTCTATTTGTCTTATATTGTTTATCAATTTTAATCTATATTATATATAGATATTTTAATAATATCTTATTAATTAAATAAATTATAAGAAAATATAATAATAGAGGTATGGCAATCTAGTAAAGTAGTTAGATTGTCAATCTTTCAAGTGATAGGTTGGGTATTCAAATTTTATTAACTGCAAAAATTTGAATAATTACCTATGTAATATTTATATTATAGCAATTGTTACTAAGAATTAGATTAAGATATTTGTGATAACAGTTATACTAGCATAACTGGCAGGTTATAAAATATCTGTGTAGTTATATAGAAGAATGCAAACTAACAATTGAATAATGTAAATACTAGATAAGTTCTTATAGCCATGTAAATTTGTTGAAATTAGGTAACAAAAAGTTCATTTAGAAAGATCTAAATAGAAAGATAGCCAAATCTTTAATGATGTTACTATAAAGACTAGGTCAAGAAAATGGATACCAAGGTTATAATACTCAGATAGGCAAGAATCTCTAAATTAGAAAAGGCTTAGAAGTACTATCAACCAGACCATTAGAATGAACCAGAAGAAAAAGATATCAAACTAATTTAATATATTAATAAACTGGTCATAGTTTTATACAAGCTATTTGAATTGAAAGTTTGGATAAAAGATAGAAGTATACTGAAGTACTGGAGTTATGCTATAAAATAGATACTAAAGTTCAAATAAACTTTATAAGAGCATAGTAGTTAAATAATATAACTCTAACTGCAAATATTAGTTCTGCTATAGTAATATCTAGTCAGCTATAAAAATGAGTACAGAAGGCTCTAGAAAGTTTATCTTAAAGATAAAATAGTTCTAAGGTTAAGACAATAATCTGAATATCTAGATATAACCTAGTAATATAAACACAGTCTGCAAATTTAGAGCATTTAAAGTAGAACATTTAAGCAAAAATGTTAGATATAACAATTAGTAGAAAACCTTTAGACAAACTCTTTAAATAAGTAATATAGAAAAGTTATATATGTAGCCAATTGTACACACTTTGTAGTAGTTTATAGAATCATATTACTAAAAAAGTTATTAATAAAAGTCAAAAGACTAAAGAGATTACTTTAATATCAAAAAAAAGAAAATATAATAATTTAGTAAAATAGACAAATTATCAATTTTCAAGTGAGATCTAATATTTAAATTCTATAAATAATAAAAATATAAAAAATCAATTTTTATTATAATAATTAGAGTTTTTCAAATCTAAATTAAATTAAATATTATGATAATTTAAATTTAATCAAATTAAATATATCTTTAAATATTTAAATTTGATTTAATTTTTAAAAAAATTTAAAATTTTAATTGATAAAGAAAAAACTTAATTTATAAAAAATGTTATTATATTAATTAATTTTAAGCTTTTAAGTAAATATTCTTCTAAACAAAATACTTGTAGTTTTATAAAACAAAAAGATTGATTGTTTTAATAATATTTCAAATAAATAGCTTATAATTTTGAATATTCAATTATAAAATTTTAAATTAAATCAAATATTTGTCAAATTAAATCAATTTTGATTATATTTAAATTTAATTTAATTTAAAAATTTCAGATTTGAATTTGATTTAAATTTAAATATTTGATCAAATCAAATTAAATCAAATTAAATTGCAAAACTTTAATAGTAACTGTCTTATTAATTAGTTTAATTTATATGTTTGTAATCTTAGATATACTAAGTTAAATTCTACTTATTATTAAAAGCTTAGAATATTTATATAAAATATAATATTATATATATATAAAGAAATATATATATATTTTTTAGATGTTAAGATGAGTACATATGACTTAGGATTTTATTAGTAGTATATATTGGCAAGTATCTGTTAACATGACAGCACAGAAGCAATTATAAAAAGAGTATACAACTTTAGTTATTGCCTAATTTAAGTAGTTTGCCTAAAAGTTTTACACTAGTTGCTATATCTAGGACTAACCTATAGGTTCTCTATTTAAACACCCTAATCCTGTATTTAACACACTCTATTAACAACTCTAATAAATTGATAAAGATATGCCATAGCCACTAAGTCATATTTAACTTTGTACTAAAACTTATCAGAGTTTCTGTATCTCATACTTACAGCTAATTTGATATTGCTTTGGTCTAAACCATTATTTGCAATCAAAGCTAACTATTAAACTACTATACTCTTATAAAGTTCACTCAAAACCCCAGTACCCATCTTTCTAATATTTTCTTTATTGTTTCCTACTAATTGCTACTCAGGACCAACAAAACTTTTCAGACTTTCAATCCAGATAGCTCAGTATAGTATATCTTAATATATATATATATATTTTTTTAGTAATTTTGGCAGTCTGATTGATCATATGCTTTTCTATATATCTTGCTATCCAGTTTATCTACCTATCCTTTTAGAAGTATTTTATAGGCTTTTATTAGTTTAATAGCACTGTCAAAAGTTTTGTACTATCTTCTTACTCAGAATTTTCAGGTAAGTTTTTAACTTTTCAGTTTCTTTGCTTTCTGCACCAAGTGATTTTATTGTGAGTTTGCCTAAAGTCTTATATAACACTGTTTATTAATATTCCTCTATATAGGTATAATATTATACTTTATATAGATGCTTCAAGCTTCCATTCAAGATAGTGCAACTTAAAATTACAGATATACTAATTCAACTAATCGACAAAAACAATTACTATAATACAGATATAAATTTCAAAATTCATCATCTGTATAATTTGAACTCTAGACTTGGGACTCAGAATTTAACAACCTGTTCACTTCACTAGATTACCACATTCTAGATAAAAAATATTAAAACTAATATTATATAAAACTTTAATACAAACTTATAATAAAACCATCAGATACAAAAAATTAAAAAACTGAAAAAATAAAAGTCTACTTAGAAATTCTCAAATAAAGATATAATATAAATTTTTAATAGTACTATTGAACTAATAAAAACTTATAAACTATTTTTTTAAAAGAAAAAATTAGATAAATTAATTAACAAAATATATAAATATATATATAATCAATCCAGTTGTCACAATCACTAAAAAAAATATTGCATTAGATTATTTAAATTATTAGTTTTAAATTATAATTAGTAATAAATAATAAAAATAATATCAAAATAGCTAGGTACTAGAGTTTAAATAAATTTTACAAAAGTATAATAGTTTAATAGTTAGTTCTAACTGTAAGTATTAATCTTAGTTATTGCAATACCAAGTTAACTATAAGTATAAAATATAAAAAGTTCTGATAAGTTTAATATAACATTAAAGGTTTTTTATATAAATAAACTGTTTTAAAGACTTTATAACTATAATATATTTGTATTAATAATAACTAAAATAATTAATAGATTAGATAAATAAGTAAATATAGAAACTAGAATATTTAAATAAAAGATTTACAAGTAGATTCTAAATATAACAACTAGTATAAAACTTTTAAATAAACTATCTAAATTAAATAATAACTAAAGTTATATAAATAACTAGTTGTATACTCTTTATATAGTTGTCTATTGTAATTTTAATATAACTATTAATTGAAACATACTATTAATAAAATTTTAGATTACAAATATTTACTTTAATATTTAAAAAAATTTTTTTAAATATAATAATAAGTCCATATCTTTAACTTTATGAAATTAAAGTTTTTATAAAAAAAAAATGCTTTTAAATTACATATAAAGAATAAAAACTTAAATATATAATTTGTAATTTAAACCTATAAGAGTTACCTAAATTTGAGTATAAATAAAAATATATAAGAAGTGATATAATATTTGATTTATTAAATAGTCCAAAGGTCTATTTTAGTAGTAATTTCAGAGATTAAAATAGGAGGTAATATATGAATAAAAGAAGAGCTTTATGATAGGTTAGTAAGAATTGTAGTTTGAGATTGTTTAAAATAAAAGTTGCAATAAAGAATCCAGATATACTTATATATTTATTAGTTTAAATAAAGAAAAAAATAAATTATAAAAAGATATAATAATAACCTATTAATAAATTTTTTTGTATCATTTTAAATTATATTATACTGATATATTAGTTAATGTTTGTATGTTTGAACAATTTATATATTTTATAATATCATTTTAATATTTTTAAAATGATATTATGTATATTCATATTGATGAATTAAATACCTTTAGATATAATATTTCATTTGTATAATTTAAAAGCAAGCTTTTCTTTGTAAAAACTTCAATTGAATTTCAATAAAGTTAAAAGCATGGCCTCACCGTTAATATTTTAAAAAAAAAAAATATTTCATTTGTATTCTAATAATTAATTATATTCTTCATGTTATTTTATTATTTAAGACAATATTCTAATTATTAAAAATGATAATAACTAATATTTTTTTTTATTCAATTGTTAAAAATTGAGTAGTAAAGAACGTCCCTATAGATCCATCATGTGATCTTAAAAAAATCACTGTTAACAACTAATCGATTAGTTGCAACTAATCAACTAAAGAATTAATTGATTGGTTGCAAAAAATTGATTAAAAAATTATTTATTACTTAATGAATTAGTCGCAAATAATAGAGTGACTTTTATGTGTATATTTTATTAAGCTAATTGACTTTGCACAAATCACATGATTTATACCGTGAAATATGAAAGCTCAGATGTGATGAAATTTCAAACACTAAAACTAATTGTCTTTAGACATGAATCTATTATAGTGAATTTGAAATCACACTAATAGTATATATAATTGATGTTGATTGGCTGTGTATTAGATTTAAATTGCCAAATGCACACCCGTCGATCAGGTTTCCAAATGTTGACATTTTATGACAAACTTTCGCAAGATTTTACCAACCTTCTTGAAAGTGAATATAATTATGATACAATTATCGAAGTTGGTGAACAGCCAGATACCCAACTTTTCAAAGTACATTCTGCAATCTTATATCAACGCTCTTCTTACTTTAAACAAAAATTAACAAATACAATTAAAGGAAATGCTATCTTTAATATTAAATTACCCGATATTTCTGTTAAAATATTTAATATTATTATCAAGTAAGTTATTTGAATTTGTAATAATTATAAAAGCTTAATTATAAGTAAATAAAGTTAATAGTTTCACATTATATATATTGTAGATATATTTATGGTGGTGTAGTGTCTTTAGAAAATCTTGACGCTTCTGGTATACTTGATCTCTTGATTGCTTTCAATGAATTTAACTTTTTAGAATCTGTTGATTGTCTTCAAACTCACCTTATTGAAGATAATGCATCTTGGCTTCGTTTGAATTTTTCTCGTGTTTACCAGATTAGTTTTCAAAATGAAAATTTTAAAGCTTTACAGCAATTTTGTAATGATATTATTATAAAACACCCAAATTTGGTTTTTGATTCTGATGATTTTACTACACTTCAAGAGAATGCTTTGATTTCTCTCTTAAAACATGATGATTTACAATTGGAAGAATCTGTGATTTGGGATAAAGTTATTTTGTGGGGAAAAGCTCATACACCAAATTTACCTTCTAATTATGAGCAATGGAATAAGGAAAATTTCAAATCTTTAAAAATTACACTTCAAAATTGTTTACCTCATATTAGGTATTTTCAAATTCCTGGTGAAGAAGTTTTAAAAAAAGTTCGACCTTATAAAAAAATTCTTGAAAAAAATTTGTGGAATGATATTGTGGCAAATTTTTTGTCTCCAAATGATCCTATTACTTCTACAATTTTACCTTCTCGTAAGAAATTGACAACTCAACTTCCTCCTCGAAAATCAATATCTATACCTTCATCAATAATCAATTTAGAGCATGCAGCAGAAATTTCATCTTGGATTGATCGACGTTCAGCAACTTATGATACTACAGAAATTCCATATGAGTTCAAACTGTTACTTAGAGGTAGTAGAGATGGATTCGGCGCCAAAAAATTTCATGAATTATGTGACAATATACCTGGCCTAATAGTTGTTATAAAGGTTGAAAATTCAAATGAAATACTTGGTGGATATAATCCTCATGGCTGGGAATCTACAAATAATGGATATACCACAGCACCTGGTAGCTTTATTTTTTCTTTAAAAAATGAAAATATGAAAGAATCTATTCTTAGTCGCACAAATAAACAATCAAATGCAATTTATTATGGTTCAACTTATGGTCCATACTTTTATTATTTTGGATTTTATGATTTCTATGGCCTTAAAACATGTTATTATAGTAGTGATGGCAATTCTTATCAACCCCCAATTAGAAACACATATGGTAACTTTCCAATAGATGATTATGAAGTATTTCAAATAAGCAAAAATGTATAAATTCTACTACAGTTAATCTCAATATTGCGAAGTCCGCATTCTGACCTTATGCCTTCGCTATATAGAAATATTCTTCTCTATGCAAAATTTCGTTATCTTGAGCGTTGGATGTACAAATAAAATTATTAATTATATAGCTTATTTAAACAAAATTGTATAACTAGGTTAGTGAAAGCCATTAAAAGTATATAAAAAGTATAGACAACCAGTGTTGGGCACATTGGACTAGTGATTTGAACCGGTTGGGCTATAATCGGTTAACTGACCCAATCCGAATAAATTTCGGATAACCGGTTGGGCTATAATCGGTTAACTGACCCAATCCAAATAAATTTCGGATAACCGGTTGGGCTATAATCGGTTAACTGACCCAATCCGAATAAATTTCGGATAACCGGTTGAGCAAATTCTTAATCGGTTGACATTGGTACAACTTGGTCAAGAATCAGGTAACAAGTTGATAGGATTGATAAAGTATGTAAATGATTAAGAGAGAACAAAGATTCTGAAAAGGTCTGAAAAGAAACTGAATGAACATAAGAGGTGAGCAAGATTAAAACAAAAATTCGAATGAAATTTTGAAAATTTCTGAGGTAAGAACGAGAGGTAGAAATTATTAATCCCAACTGGTTATAATCAGTTGATATAAAATAACTCAGTTTGGTTAACCAATTGAGAATATTTTTCTCAGTTCAATTATTACATTGGATGAACCATTTTCTATCATCCTTAAGTTCAAGCGAATCCAACCGTCTGTAGCATTCATTTAAGTACAGAATAATCGAAATTGGACCAGCTATTCTCGACTTATAGAATGCATAATGTAACAATTATTTCAGATCTTTTTTGCAGCCACTGCTTAATTAATATCTATGTGACGTGCTATAAGTTGTATTAAGATTGAAAATCTATTTTCTCGATATTACTGTACGTATTAACGTTCAAAGACAGAAGACAGATTTAAACATCAGTTTCATAAGTTTTCTTACTTTTTAATAAAGAAGTTTCAAGGCAATTAGTCAAGGTAACATAGTAATGAAAGAAAATTTACTTACATCGAAATCAGATTAATTAAGTTCAATCTTTTTTTTTATTAAAATCAATGTTTTGATTTTAAGAAATTTTATCGTTCAGCCACAACGGATCTTGTGAAATTATTACCAAAACTATCGCTATTTCATGTACATACGTACTTAATTAATCATGAACGAAATTTTTTCATAAGTGTGAACTTTCGTGACACCAATAATAGCGAATATGGAAAATGAAAAGCAAAATAATGTAAAAATAAAACGACAGGGTGAAACGTGCGTCAAAGATGGTTACGTTATTGATGCATATCCTACCTTAACAGTATTTGATCTATTAAATATAAATCCATGTCAAAAAGGTATCCTAAAAAATCGTGTTTCACCCTTTCCGTGTCAACATTGATAATAACAATCAACTCAGGTTTCATTTTGTCTTAAAATAAAATATCACATATGACGAATATATACGTATGTACGTGCGAGCATCAATTGTCATTAACTCGCATCGATGAATTATCAAATCAGATTGTTAAGCATTTATACATTCTTGGATGTTCTAGGTGCTTTCTACACGTTTCAACAATATAAATTCAGAGTATTATATACATATATATTTAATTTTTTTACATAATCAATGAATGTTCGATTAAAAAACTTGATCATGGTCTGCATTATTTCTGAAAATTGAATAATTTTTAAAACACAAATTTATTCAAAAATAACACCTATGTATAGCTTGCATTTTGTATAACAAGTATTAGTGGATTTGGTATATCGATTTAATATTTCTGTATTTAAGTTGTATGCATTCAAATATAATGACTAACTATTTTTCGCGAAAACAATACGCATAAGTAACAGATTTAATACTCAATACAAGTGCCTTTTAGTTTATCACGCGAAATTAAACGATCTCATTTATCCTTCCGTTAAAAAGGATTGGCACCTTTGCAATAGTTGAATATTTCGCTTGTAAACCAACAATTGAAATGATAAAAAAAAACTCCATGTTGATTAAAATCGTTAAAGTTACATTTTTTAAATGACGTTAACTTTTATTTAGGAAATCTTTTTAGGTTGTGTTTAATATAATCTGTACTGCCGCAGATCGGCCGTCTACGCGGCCGATCTGCGGCAGTACAGCATTAACACAACCTAGGAGAAAATGAAACCAGGATAATATTCTAAAAAGAGAACTAACAACATTTCGAGGTTTATCGAACTGTTGGTCCTATTATGATTCTGTTTCTAAGCCACATATTGCATGTGACAATGATCTTAACGATTTTAATAATTGAATGTCTTCATGTTATCTGGAGACACTAACACTAATATAATAACGATCTAGGTTTTTGTAAGGTTAATATACCAAAAAAAAAAAAGACTATCGGATAAGTAAAGAACTTTTTGGATGGCCTAATACAAATACGTACATAATCGACCGATTCATTGAGATCAGGAAAATTACATAATTACATAATTAATCTATTCAGGGATAAATAATTATGGTGTATTGCATTAACAAGAAATATGCATTAGGCGATCGAATTCTTTAATATCATCCTCGGAAATCTTTATTAAAATCTTTATTATGTAGTAGCAACAAGCAGCAACAAGACTAAGTAGAACATTGATTATTTATAAGCGAAAAAAAAATAATCATGTATGTACATATTTATAATTGAAATTATCTTATACGTATTGTTCTACATATTAACGCCACTAACGTACTAATATGGGAATTTGGACAGAAATAATACGCACTGATAAATTATTTTACCAATAATATATATCATTTTTTTTCAATCATTTCGATCATTTCAGCCGCAAATAGAAAGAATTTATCTCCGAAAGAAATGAATTTAGTTTTTATCGATTTAATTTTACGGATGCAATATAACGTAACTATAGTGTCAAAAACATCAAGAAATACTATAGAACAGCATCCTTTTGTTATTTTGGAATTATAGATTGTTTTAATCTACACGCATTTATGTATGTGTATGCCTTGTTCCCTTTGTTTTCTGTTTTGTACTACTTTGCATAAGTAATATTTTGTGACCATTCGGCAATTAGTATTCTTCCTGCATAAGTGCTTTAGGTATATACGTTAGACAATTAAGTGCTCTGTAAGGTAACCCATTAGCCACGAAAAAAAACAAACCATATTAAAATACATAAATGATATATATTAATGATATTTAATGACGGTACTAATGCTAATGCGTGTACATTATTTGTATACGTATGACTTTTTTTTTTTTTTATAAAAACTGTACCAATCTCAATAAATAATTCACAACGCTTGCTACGTGCATCGAAAATTAGTTCTACAACCGCCGGACGACATACGCACTCTTGACTTTTATTATATTAATGTTACTTGCTTCTCACTAATAACTTCTTGGACGTCGCTCTCGTATTTAGCTATTGACTAAAAAAAGAGAGACAACATATAAAAAGATAACTTGTAATCTTTTTGAAAACAATCTTTTTGAAAACAATCTTTTAAGTCACTTTCGTTATTATCTTTCAAGAAAAGAGTTAAAATCCCCTTGATGATAACCGTAATAGCCTTTTTAAAAAGAAATGACAATAGTTTCATATAGTGAAATAGTTTCATATAGTGATAATAGTTATCTTAGTATGTATCATTGCTTTCACTTTTTTATAAAGCAAAATGAATTGCATTCATTTATTTAATTACTTTTTTTTTTTATAGCGAGAGCATGTTACATTCCATTCATTCTAGTCTGGTAAAAAAAAAAAAAAAATTCATTTTTTATCTCCTTCTTAGACTTTTTTCACCCTTTCAAATTTTAATTCTGATTAAATTTATAACAATAGGATGCTCATACGTTCGAGGAAAATAAGTCAATGGGAATCCTTTTCAATACGCCGATTAATCCGTTTAGACCCTTGCTCCCTCTTTACATATTCATTCATCCTGTCATTGCTTACTCAACTGGGAAATGATATTATAATATATTATGTTAGAACTCAAGAAATGAATTCGACACAAGTGTTTCCCATTACAAATTCGACACAGTCTGAGTGGTCGTCATCAGATTTACAATTGAATGAGGTCGTATGCTATTTAAATGCTATATCTATAAGTCTTATAATGTGAGTTTCGCATTTCTTTTTCTCAATTTTTTCTGGGTTCGTTTTTTTTTTTGAATGTTTATACCGCAGCAATCGTTCTCGATCATGGAATTGTTTTTTCTCATGTTTCTTTACAATCAATATAAACAAATCAACAAATCGTTTTAGTGCAACAAAAGAGCATCAATCATTTTATTGATTTGTTTGTTTCGTGTAACTAGTAGGTCAGGAGTGGATCTACTAATTACTTTCTGAGAAACTTTCTCTGATTCCTCTGCATACATACGCGTTTTTATTTATATTTGTACTGCACATTAATTATATTAATTTAACTTGTAAGTTAATTATATTAATTTAACTTTTAAATTAATAGAACATGCTTACTGGCCTTACAAGCTTATTGGAATTATCTCATGGAACAATTATCCAGGCACCAGTTCATCAGTACTTGGGAATATTGGACTTATTTGATGCTGGCCATCTTATTAATTCCTGTGTACGTATCTTTAATTTATGTATACTTATAGTATATTTATAAAAATATACTTATAAAATAATTGCATATAAAATATAAAATATAAAATATAAAATATAAAATTTATTTAAATTTATTAAATCTATTTGTTAATTCATACTCTTCATAATTTTATTAATTAGATTTCCTGTACTAGTGGTCTTAATATTTAACGTTAATATAGATCCGTCTTATAGAGTAGATCTTCCTCAGCTAATTTCAAGTTCCATATCATTCTTAATATTTTTACTCGGATTAAGAACCCATTCTGGAATTTCAAAATTGATTAAAACCCCTTCACGAAGCACCTCTCAAAACCAAGGAAAATTAAAATATTTCCAAGATTTAAACATTTGGTTAATAATGTCCTTATTTCTTTGGTCAATTAGCTACCTTCTCTTAGTGATCGACAGATTGTTCATCCCTCAACAGAATCAATTCCTTGTTAATTCCCAATTTCTAACTGATTTCTTGTCAATAACTGCAAATTTCGGTAGATTATTTGTGTACATTTCTTTGATTTCAATCATATATCCTGATTTCCCCATTGATGTCTCATCTTCTCCAAAACGACAAATTTCGAAACCCATGAATGTGATCAAACATGAAACTCCAAATTTAGATGAATTAATTTATCAATGTCATACTTTGGTAGATCATCCAACTAATTTTGAAAAACATTCCACTTCAAAATTATCAAAGAAAGATTCAAAATCAAAATCTTCTTTTACTAAATCTCCAAATAATGATGATCTTCCAAATTCTCCTTTAAGTCAAACAAGTTTAATAGGCGAAGCATTACATCAACAAATCGTGGTTGAATTGACAAAAGAAAGAATTGTGGAACCTGCTTATATGCATGCTTATATAAATCCTCACGTCTCTCATAGAAATAATTTAAAATCTCCTACTCCAAGTGACAGACCTCTTAGTCATGCATCAGATTTATTAGCTCCATTACCAAGTCCAAATTCGGATTTTGCTACTGCTGATAATAATAGGAGTATTATTAATGGTAGAACTTTGTTTTTTCAAAATAATAATCCAAAAATAGCCCCAGATAATGAGGAAATAGTGATCGGTGCTCCTTCAAATCAAAGTTACATGAACAGAATAAATCGGTATGATAAAGATCAAAATTTTGTTAGCATTAATGTCATTGAACAAAATAATTTTAAGGATGTTAAAGGGGATCAATATAATCAAAAAGACAGAACTGGTGTTAATAATATTGTTATAGATACTGATTTAAGGAACAATATTGGTAAACAAATTAATAATGATTTCTTGAGTCCACCAAAGATTGAAAAGAAACGTAAAAAGGGCAATGTTCATAATACTGTAAGAGATAATTCCACTGTTATATAAAGTCTCATAATTACTATCTCAACTTTACTTTTTGAATTTCTAAAAAAAAAAAAAATGTAATATCAGAAACCAACCTTTTTTTTCGATCACGTTTAGTAGGATTCATTTTCTAGAACTTAGTCATCGATTCAATTCATTCACCTATTCATTTACATATTCATTCATTCATTCACTCACTCACTCACTCATTGTAAATCTAATCATCACTGTGATTGTAAAGTAATAAATTTCTTGGTGCGTTTTTTTGCTGCGGCGTCAGCAAAAAAAAAAAACAGTATACATTTTTTTCTGCTTTAGTTCATTCATGCATAAAATATGTAGAATCTTTTAATAAGTGCAACCATATAAAATTCGCAATTAAAAAAAATTTTAAATGATATACTGTTTATATTTATCTGTTATGTACTGTACACGTAAATGAATATATGTAAAATGACGCGATCTTGGAAAACATATATTTGTTTCACTTAGAAAAACAAATAAAAAGAATAACAACCTTATAACAAACCAAATTTTTTTTTTACGTATTCACGTATTTACACAAATATAAATAGAAAAGTTGTAGCATTCAATACATATGACTCAAAAAATAACTAATTGTTACACTAATAAATTTGTTCGTAAAACTGTATAAAGAATAATTTATAATAATAAAAAAAAAACGAATCAATATTAAATATTTATATTTGTCATGACTGATATACTTCATTTTTTAGGGTCACAAATGTACAAGTGGATTTCAGTAGGGTTTCTATTATATAATCACCAACTTATTTTTAGCTTCTGCCGTGACAAAATTTATTTGTCATATATTAGTGCTGAAAAATGAAAAACCTGCAACAAATGATAATTTGCAACACACAAATATGTTTTTTTTTTAACGTAATTGCACGCTTGGATATGTGGTAAATTTTTTGGTCAGAAAATCTATGAATGCATCCCTCGAGAGTGTCATTTAATGTGAGAGTGCATTTACTGTACGTAAAAATAATCCGATCTCTGATTTCATATCCCTTCAGGAGTATATTAACTGTAAAGAATTTTCCAAGTATATGATTAGTGGTTGAGACTGAAGCACAAAGTACATACGTACGTTTATAGGAGGTGTGCATTTAGGGAGGTTTACAGATGCTTACAGATGTCATTTTCGGCGTTTTTATTAAAAAATTATGTAAGGGTTTTTAGGCACAACAATCTTGATCAAAAATGTTAAAAAAATCCCTCGATTAAATACAGTATTACTCACTTCCAAGCAATATAGTTGGTACATAACACAATAATTAACTATTCGAGTGCGAATAGTCAATTAATTAATACTATATTATATACCGAAATTACATCATATATAAGCGCCACGGACATTTTTAGAGTTTTATATCACAATACATATGCACAAAATAATTTTATTAATTAAAAAAAAAGTTTACAAAAATGAAATGAAATATGTATAATGATCTAATTATTTAGTATTTCAACTTTGTTTTCCAAGAAGAATTGTACAACCGTTTTAGGTTTCCAACCTTCAATTTCAGTAAAATGAGGAGTTACATATTTCAATTTACCCTCCTTAATAAACTCGAATAAACGATAGACGGTTTCAACCTCAACGGGAGTAGTGATATATTGCTTAATGTGTTCTTTGATATGTTGTTCATCTTCAGACGGTTTATAAACTAATTCATGATGAAGAGTCTGGCTTAGACGTTCTGCAAGAAGTTTTCCAGACAAAAGTTCACACCCAGTAATGGTATAAATTTTGGAGTAATAGTTTTCAGATTTATCGAGCATATGTTCTGCTGCCTTGCCAACCTATAACGAGTAAAAATGTTATTTAAAAAATATATATATAGTTTCTTCTTTTTTTAAGTTTTTATTTTATGTATACTTACATCTTCGACTGAAACTGGCGCAAACTAATTTTTTTTAAAAAATATAATAATTTGTATAAATAAATAAATTTAGTTAAAATAAATTTAATATCTTATAGTTTATAATTTTAATATTTCTCACCTCGCCGTCACCAATAGGTAGGTCTAAAACGCCTTTTTTGATGCAATCCTTAAATGCCAACAAGTAATGATCATAAACTCCGGCTCTTAAAATTGACCTAAACATTAAATATATATTATTATTATTATTTTTAACCTATATAATAAAATCGATATATTTAAAAATATTCATAAAATTGACATTCGTACCAATAACGGTGGACATGAGAATCTTTAACTTCATCATTAGTACATTCTTTTGTTATCAATTCTTTAACTTTCTCTTCAAGTTCTCCATACTTCTTTCCTACATAATCATTCCGTTCATCAGCCATAACAACCGATTGTAATAATACGAAAGGAACCATGTCCCGATTAGCTGCTTCAACATAAATGAGTCCTGCATCCAATCTTTCGGGTGTTAAGATGATCATTAATTTATGAACATTTTTAAATTTCACATTTTTTGGATCATCGATAACCACAACTTCTGCTCCGCATTGTGAAAGTTTTGTACGAACTTCTTGTGAACTATTTGGACTAACACCAGCTGTTACGTGAATATGACGATTTGAATGTTTAGAACCAGTGTTGAAAAGGGCGGATACAGTGGCAATGCCTGTTGGTCGGTCTGCTTCAAGAATGAAAATTGAATCTTTCATGTTTTTTTTTTTATATTTATTTTCGTTGTTTTTTTTTTAAAAAAAGTAAAGTAATTCAATTCTCAGTGTATGGAAAGCAAGAAGATTATGTACTAGTTATATACGTATTTTTTCATAATATCATGATGTCAAAATTTTATCATTTAAAATTGTTAAAGATAAATATATGATATCATTATTTTTCAATCTAGCAAAATTATCTCCTGATTTTTGCATAATAAATTCAGGTGATTTTCGTTGGTATCGAAACGATCTCGCCACATATTTATCTATTTAATTACGTGATTATACATAAATCTTCATAAATGTATCCAAGATATTTATCGTTTCTTTAATCGAAAGTTTTTGTTGTAATTACCATTAAATTTATAATTAACGTTAAACTTTTGGTCTTTGTACAAAAAGAATGTGTAGTATTTTAGTCTGCATTAACATAATTTAAGCCGACGATCTTCAAAATTTTTAATTTTAGTCGGAAAATTCAAAACCAAATTACAATTAAAAAACCAACGAGCAAGGTTGATCTGAATTAGTTAAGTCTTAATCAGATAACCAAACTGAACCAAAAAAACTCGGGTCAACCGGTTGAATAAAATGTTAAATCGGCTAACTCGAAATAATAAGTTATTGGGTACTACGCACCCAATAGCTGTAGTATTCGGCACATTGAATAGTAATCAGTTGATCATTATTTAATTAATGTCAGGTGACGAATACGAAGACGTATATGGCCTGGAAATTTAATGTGCCAGAAGGCGAAATTATTGGGGGCGAAGCACTCAATAACGGATTTATCCGGTATTGTCAAATTAAAGTGATTAATTAAAACTGATTATTGCAGTGATGAATAAAAAAGTTAAATCTAAATAGTTAGAAGTTAATTTAAGTTTTTTTTTAAAAAAATGTTTTAACATAATCAAAAAACATATTATAAATTAATTGAAAAAGAAATTAATACAATAATTCCTCATACTATTTTAGAAAATACCTAAAAAGTTATTATTATTAAGTGGATTCAGATTTTAAATAACTGATGCAATGAAGTTGAATATGATTATGAAATTGAAATTATTATAAATAAGGAACAGTTTGAAAGAAATGATAAAATTTATTTTAAGAATTTGTTAAGTTAAAATTCAAGAAGAATTATGTACTGTTATCCTTAATTAAATGCATTAATTTATTAAGTATATATTTTTTGACATTCCAATAATTTAAATATTTAATTTATAAGCAAAAATAAATTTAAATGTTTATGAAAAGTTTTAAATAAAAAAATAAAAAAATTAAAGAAAATTAAAAAAGTTACATATTATCATAACAATCTAGTTTTACTTTAATACCAAAAAAAAAATTCATAACAATCTAAATAATAAAAATTATAATAAATATTTAATTATAATGTATTTTTTATTAATTTATTACAAGAATTATAATATTATATTTTTATATAATATTACTTATTTTTTTAATCATGTGATAGTAAATATTATAAATTATTAATATTTTAATTTATTTTTATAAATAATAAAGGTTTTCAATTTACAAAATATTTACAAAAAAATAATCAAAGTAATATTAATAGAAATTTAAATGTTTTTATTATTTTTGTATTATCAGATCTAAATAGTTATTAAAAATTAATTTATAATTTTAAATATAAATATTTATATTTGTAAATTAATAAAAAAATAAATTTTTAATTTAAATTTTAAATTTTAAATAATCTAATACTAATATTATTTAAACTTATAGATTTATTAAATAAATAATATAATATTAAATAAAAAAAAACAAGTTAGTTATTTATATGCAATAGTTAATATTGAATTAAAGAATTAAGATATTGTAAATTATTTAGATTGAGTAATATCTATTATAGTATTTTTCTAAAAAGGTGTTTCTTTATTACAATAATGTTTATTATAGGTTATAAAATAAATATTTATATAAATAAATAAAAAAAAAACATTATTTTAACTAATTAGTAAAGTAAAAATATTACTTTTATTAAATAATTATATAGATGTATAAGATTTATTTATTTTATATTCTAATATAATTATATGATGAAGATTTAGTTTTTTTTTTTTAGTTAAAATCCCTATTTTGGGAGTTGTGATGTTTTTATTTAAGTATATTAGAACATGACATACCACCAGGGGCTTACCTTACATTGGAGGTTACAACTAGCCACATGTGCACTTTTGGTACCTAATTTAAGTAGTCCACTTACACATTACTATATAAGTTCTATATTAGTTGCCATACCTGCAAGCCAACTAGGGGTCTTGTCTATTTAAACCCTCTATATATGCAGTCCTTCTTGTATCATAGAAACATCTCAAGATGCCGCCTATTCAAGTTCTCAATGCTTATCGGTATCTTTAGGACTACTTTATCCTTGATAGAAAACTTACTAAAGCCTTTATGTCCTATATATATAGACCTAGTTTTATGCAACACACTATAGTTACCTAACACTTGCAGTCATAGAGGTTACCTGTTTAACCGCTACATTACACTATTTCTATTCTTGTAAAGTTCACTAGAACTCTAGTACCCATCTTTCTGGTATCTTCTTCATCATCCCCTACTAGCCACAACTTAGAACTGTCAGTCTCAGTTCAGATTACCAATCTAGATGGCCTGGTATGGTATATTTCTGTATCCTTTTTCTCTGATGAACCTGGCGGCCTGGTTGGTTATGTGCTCCTCTACATATATTTGCTATCTAGTTTTAATCTTTGGTTCCTATGAAGATGTTTTGTAGGCTTCAACTGGTCTGATAGTACTGTCGAAAGTTCATGCTACCTCTTTACTTAGGAATTTCCAAGTGGGTTTCTGTCACCTCGGTTCCTTAGTCTTCTATGCCCAGTGGACTTATCATGGGTTTGTACTGAAGTCTTATGCAACACTGGTAACATTCCTCTATGTACGTGTAATGTTACACTTTGCATAGATGCCGTGAGCTCCCAAAGCCAGGGGAACCCGGCCTGGTGTACCTGAGTAACAGCCACATGAGGCTAACTGATCGACAGAAGACAGTTACCATAACACAGATATAATTTCCAAATTTCGTCATAGGTGGGATTTGAACCTTAGACCTGCCACTTGGAGGATGACAACCCAACCACTACACTAGGATCACCATCCTCTTTTGTTTTTTTTTATTTTTTACTTGATTTTGTATTTTATTTAAAATCAAATTGAACTAACTTTCATCTTTTCGATTTAGCTAGTTGATTGCTTCTTCTTTTTTTTTTTTACAATTAAATGATACTTTAATTTAACTATTATTTTTTACAAAGACTTTTTTAATCTTTGTAATATGTCTATTTGTGTTAAGCATTAATTTTATTATGCCTATTCTTTCTAATTTTGTTTTATCTAAAACATTATAAGCAAGAATTTTTATTGTTACTAGTATTTTATTATTACATGGTTTGTTATCTGGTGCCTAGATACTTTGCTCTAATAATACTTCTGTTGCATCTTCTTGTAGTATTATTAACTTTTCTTCATTGGTTTTTTTGTTTTCTTTTATTTTCCCCAATCTTAAGTTTTATTATAAAGTCTTTTTATTTTTTCTTGCTTCTTTTATATCTTGTTCTTATGTTGTATATCTTTGTTCTTTATCTATTACTACCTGTTTCTTACCTGCTTTGTATATTTTGAATTCTTCTTCAGATTTCTCTTTTTCTTTATTGCTTTTTGTCTTAACTATTTTTTCTGACTTGCTTGTGCTTTTTGCATCTCTTTCTTTCTGCTATTGCAGGTTATTCTCTATTTTGAAGCTAAAATTCTTTAATCTATTCACCTCTGTAATAACTTTACTTAATGTTCTTACTGCTGCTATATTTGCTACATCTGTTGCAAACAGTAATGCTGTATATTTGTCTATTTTTGTTTCTATAATATCTGTTGTTTCTAGTATTTTAACTAGCTTAGAATTGTCAATTTTTTGCAAGCTTTGTGCTATTGATCTTTTTAGCATTTTTTCTAATAAGCTTCTAGGTCTTACTTTATATATATTTTCTTTTATACTGATTTCTGTTGTTTTATTTGTTAGTTAGTTTAGTATAATTGTTTCTCTATCATATGCTTGCTCTAATAAACTATTTTAATACATGTACTTGTTTGTTTACTTTATTTATTTTATTATATTTTTTGTATAACCTAATTAATCTAAACAACAGAATAACAAAGATTTTCCAAAATTTTCATAAAATTTTTCTTTTTGTTAAAAAAATATTTATTTTTCCAAGCTCTACTAGCTCTAAGCTTTTTCTATTTGTATTTTGTTCTTTAGCTAAATGTAACTTTTGTTGTTCTTTTTTTTTTTATTAAGGGTCTAAGTGTTGCTTTCTAGTAGGTTTTGTGATTTTTTTATATTTTGCTTCTCACTGATTTTTGGTCAAAGGATCTATGATTAAAATTTTATTAAAATTTTAATACAAGTATTATACAGTATAATAAATATTTTAAAATTTAAAAAATTAACTTCTATTAATGATATCTTAGTAATTACTTAATCAAATTTGATTAATTTTTTTTTATCTAAATTCTACAGATCTATAGAATGCAGATAAAAAATTTTTTATTAAATTTAGATATGTAGTTACTAAGATATTATTACAAAAAGTATTAAAAATTTTTCTACTAATTCTATATTATAAACATTTAAAATTTTATAAAATTTTGATCAAAAAAATATTTTAAAGTCTATTTTTTTTATAATAATTTTTATTATATATAATAATTTTATAAAAAATAAAATATTTGTATTAAATATAAATATATAAACTAAAAAAAATATATCGGACCAATTCTGTAACTCTCTCCGTAGATCACTTGTACCAAAATTTTACTAAAAACATTTAATTATTTCTCAATATT
>CAJVQA010000221.1:0-39438 GCA_910591915.1 Cetraspora pellucida
TATATAAATTATTACAAAATTATAATATATAAAACCCATCTAATTTAGGCCAATTTATATTATAACTCTAATCCTGATCCTAACTATTTGTAAATTTACTTAAATTGATTCAAAATAGTTAATTTATATATATTATAATTAAATAATAAATATATTTGCCTACCTATACTAAAAATCAACCCAATAATCTTTTTTAATTAATATTTTATGTTCAAAAACTAACAATCCTGAAGCATTAGTAATTGTTAATAAAATAGTAGAAACACATAATCATATTTTAAGTAAAACAATAATAGAATTTAAAAAGACAAAAAAATTTGTAAATAAAATACTAAATGACATTAAATTTATAATTGTTTTTTGCAAATTCAGTGCAACTTATCAAAAAAAGTTTCTTAAAAACAAATATTCATTACAACTAATTTATTCAAAAGACCTGTATGTAATTATTAATAAGTTTTATCCAACTCAAAAATCATTATACAATGATGCTGCAAAAGTTTCTAACTAGTTAGATAAGCAGAAAGATTTAAATTCTCAATAGTATATAGTATAAGACTAGAATAATGATAATGTTTTAATATATTTAATGTGAATGACATCAGAATAAATAAAAAATTGGATACAATATTCTGATTATATTTTGAATAATATTATATACAAAACAAATTGATATGGAATGGCCTTGTTTTTATTTGTTGGTTTTAATAATGATTATTACAATATACTACTTGTATAAGGTTTTTTGAAGAATGAGAATCTTGAATCTTATATATAGATGTTTTATCAAATAATAAAGGCAATAGATATACATTCAGTTGTTATACTTACAGATGCTGATCCTGTTGTAGATTTAATCATATACCAAATTTTTCTCTCAATATATCCTATTTATAATATATTTTATATAATGCAAAATCTATATAAAAATCTAAAAAAATACTAAAAAATGAGTATCAAAAATTTTTTAATAAGTTTGATTTTTGTTACAATAGTTTTGTTGAAAATATATTTCAGTAAAAATTTATTAAACTTTTAAATAACTATCTGAATGACCAAAATTATTTAAAATTCATTTATATAACCAAAACATATTAGACATACTATTTTATAAGATTTAAGTTTACTGACAGCATGGTAGCAATCTCACATATAGAATCTGTAAATGAGTATTTGAAATGTTTGTTTCTCAATTCAAATATATCATTATGTAAGCTTATAACTGAGATTCATCAACTTTTCAATTTATAAGATAAAAAAAATGAATATAGGTTTTGAAAATTATCAATTTCTACTATATGAAATTAAAACAACATAAATCTTTTATTTACTAAAATAGACAAATGTCTTCAAAAATATCTTACATCTACTATGCTAAAAATGTATAGAAATAAAATGAGTTAATCATTATATTATGTTATAAGTCCTGTAGATATAAAAATTGTTAAAAGTGTAAATGAAATAAATATCCAAAAATTTCTTATTTTTATATTTAAATTTTCACATGATAATACACAGCTTTTATTATTTTAATTTAGTATAATAGTTTTTTTTTATTTTTTAAATTGATCTTTTTTTGATTCCTTATTATAAACAATATCATTTACTACTGTTTATAGTAGTTAGTAGGTTGCTAATCAATTATATTTATAAAATAGGATGATTAGATTATATTAGAAAATGATGATGCTTCTCAAACCTTACTAAAATAGATGATTGAATTCATTGGCTCTTCTAATATTACTGAGACATAGAACATAAGTGTAGAAAACTCTATACAAGTAAAACATTATGTTTTATTATTACAAAATCAAAAACATATTTGTTCTTATCTGTCTATTATTCATTATAGAATTGTTTGCAGACATTATTTCCAAACGACGTTGACTACAAAGAATGCATATTTTCATATTCGATTCATTCCATCATGTTGATATAGTAATAGTAAGGATGGTAATAGTGAGGATGGTAATGGTAAGGATGGTAACAGTGAAGATAATAACAGTAAGAACAAAAATAGTTCCAATAAACCTTTTTTATTGGCAGATAAATTTATGCATATGAATCAAAACATACCACATAATTCAAATAATGCAGTAACATATTTATGTCATTTTGATCAAGGCTGTAAAGACTTTTATAAAAAAAGTTTGACTATTCTTGAGCAAAAAGTTATATATGAAAAGCTACATAATGCATATAAGAAGGCTCTTCATAAAGCACTGCAAACTAATTATAATTCAAAACAGCTTATCATTTTACTTAAAGATTTTATTGAAGAGGATAGCAATTATGAATCCGATTCAGATGAAAGTTTATAAAATAGTGATAATGATAAAATTAATAATGCTACAATTTCTTTATTAAAAAATCCAAAAAAAGTATCAAACAAAAGGACAGCCATTAGGTACTAAACGAATAAGTCATCTCAAGAAACATCCAAATCTAAGGCAAAATGTCAGTGTCGATGTAAAAAATATGGAAATACAGGATATTACCAAAAAAATTGCAAGGTATTTGTTATTAATCAACTGTTATCAGCTGTATTTATTTATTCAGATATTGATATACTGTATTTTATTTGGAAATAACCTCTAAACGCATAGATTAATATACGTAACATACATGCAATGTGTCAAACTTTGAACTTTAACAGGTATGATATTTATTATTTCTGAGTAGTATAATTGTTATACTGTTAAATTTTTTTAAAGAAATATTTTGTTCGATGAGCAGATTAAATATTAATTAAAGATTAGAATTATTTGTGTATTTGATTAACTGTATTTGTATTAAGAAGTTATTGATTAATTAAGTGGGTTTTAATAAATCATATAGCTTTTTGGGGGGGATTTTGACACTGGAACAATGATTAAATTCTAACCAATTGAGAGTTTTTAAGTTAACTCAATAATTTAATTAACACTTTTTTTATATGTATAAAGGTTGGAACAGTATTGGCGATATCACAAAATAGTCACACCAAAACCACAACATTATATGAATGCAATTAATCTGTCAAAACAATATGCCCGGAGGTCTATTTAATTGCACAAATATAGATTACAAATGAGCAGTAAAAAATTAATTCCTGTTTAGTATTTGCCAACAAAAAAAAAGAAAGCATAATTTAGCAATAAAGTGATGCATTATCTTATTTTGTTTTGTCAAAATGCAACTTAATAACTTTGCTGTGCAATAGCGATAGTGTAAAACAGCTAGTAATATGGCAATTAATAGTCAAAAGCATGGAATTAGACAGGAATTGCATCGATCATTGTAAAATATTGCAAAAAGATTTTGTTTCAACTATCCAAAGCTTATTGAACATAATTGTAAAAAGACATCTAACAAAATTAGTAAATTTGCCTCTTGTTTGCTATATTTATCCCAATTAAAAAGTTTACCGATAGGCAAAAAAATTTGCCAGTTTTTGGATTTCTTTTAAAGGGGTTTGTAATTTACCACCATGGCGACATATCGCCAGTTTCTTATAAACTTAAACTTTGCTTATAAACTATTATATCATATAATAGCTTGACATTCGAGATATTAATAAAAAAGGTAAATAGCGATATATCGCTGTTGCGATAAATTACAATTTGCACAAGGATCAAAAATTAAAATATGAATTACGTAATGGGGACTGGCCACTGCGATAAATAATAAAATCCTTAAAAAAAAATAAATATATATAAATCTATATTACTTATTAATATATTTCTGTATTATTCTGCACTTACAACCTGATTTCATAATTTTGTAAAAAATTATTGTTCCTGATAGGAATATATCTCTTTTGAACTCCTAATAGTAACCTTAAATAGTTTTTTTTATACCCTTTGATGTATCATTGTACTCTCTGTCTCTCATTACATTTGTAAATAAAATCCAACAACTTAATGCTTATGATCTGAGCTATTTGTAACAATGCATTTCTCCACATCGTAACCAACGTACCATATAGCGTTGCATGTAGTACCGGGATGACATGAATTTTTTATGTAACATGCTTTAGAAAATGAGTGCTTGTTAAGTTGTGTACGTTCCCGTGTGGTGCTTATTAGGTGAAAGTACCTAAACGATAATCCAGTCAAGTATCATAGCCAAGAAAATAAAATGCTAGTAAAAGTCAAATTGCACACATGGAGTTAGAAAACCTTCGTATTCAAGATCGAGCACATATCCCAATACTGGATAAATTAACAACTTTATTTTGGAATATTGTTCGATGATAATATAAAACCCGCAACGAGTATGATGAAGAGAGAATACACTAACTGCACCATTTTTTCTAAGTTTATGTCTGTGGCCCTGCACTAAATTGATGTCGAGTTATAGTCTCTCACAGGTTCACAACACGATTCACAAGTTTGTGTTTATACTATCGTATTATTTTTTTCTATGCTTATTGTCCGGATCTCAGATTCGAACTGAATCTTTTTTTTTTATTTTTCGATAATATCGAATTGAACTCCACCCTCAGAAATTCATAGGCAGAAGTTTGTCAGATCGGCTAATACATTCAATTTAATTTTACATTATTTATACAGTTTAGAGTACTTTTTTAAAAAAAAACGAAAACCAATCATAATGAAATAAAAAAAGCTGTATAGAATGTTTTATTAGAGCTGTAGGACCCTATAGCCAGAAATAAATTCTCGTCCGTTTAAAAAAAATTAGCTTAGTAATAAATTGAATTTATTGGGGTTTGAGAAGTTATTACTATACTAACTTTTTTAAACGGACGAGAATTAGATCTTATTTTTGGCCATGGAGTCTAATGAAACCTTCTATACAGCTTTTTTTATTTCATTATGATTAGGTTTCGTTTTTTTAAAAAGTACTCTAAACTGTATAAATAAATTGAATTTATTAGCCAATCTGACAAACTTCTGCCTATGGGTGTGGAACACCTTAAACCAGCAAGTATAAAAAATTGTGAACAAATTTTATGGACATGTTATATAGCTTTAAGCTATATGATTGGTTAATATAAATTAATATTTTTTAGAATTTAGAAAAAAAGTTTTATAATTCTGGCCAGAATTATAAGAATTTTACCAGAATTCTGGTGGATAAATTTTTAGTTTTATGAATAACTTTAAAACTTTTTTACAATATCAAAATTTAATAATTATTGTAACCTTATTCTGGTCTTTCATTACATTTTTACAAAAAAAAAAAAAAAATTTGGTTTAGCTATACTAGTTATCTTTGTGATGCAGTTTAAAAATCGACTATTTTACTTGCTGGTTTAAGATGTCCCACACTTAGTCATCCATCATTCTCACCGTCAAAATATTTCAACCGGTTCACCCGATTTCAGATTATACGGTTATTCGGGTGACGGTTTTGCATCCGGTTCGGAACTCTAATTACCAACCAAAAGATGAATATGTCAGCGATAATCACGAAATTAATCCTGATGATGATGATGATAATGAATAGGATGCTTGCAATTTCTCAAAGTTTAGTGTTTTAAACATAAAACCAATAAATTTATTGTGTGAATGCATGCTTTGCTCTCAATTTGTGATCAAAGTATTGATCTTGAATTATATTTAATTAAGCATGCAATTTGCTAACATTTAGGCAATTTAAATATTTGTCAATTTCATCAAATACAAATGCTGTAACGGAATTACTGTATTATAATTAAGAACATTACAATTGTGTTAATAAAAGAATACAAAGAGGAAATAAAATATATTGGCCGAATGATTTGAAACCCATGGAGTCTAGAAGTTGAATAATGTAATAAGTAAAATTGAGATTTTTCTTATATATTCCTAATAAAACACTTTTCACATATTTAGCTTTCCATATTGATTGAACTTTAAAGGTTTGCAAGGAAAATTAGTATGTCACGTTGTAATGCCCGCTTCGACCTTTTTTTTTAAAAAAAGGTATGCAGGGATAGTTGAAATATTGTGATTCCGGCTTCTGCTCATGTTCGGACATCCGGGTCACTTGCTCAAATTCATCACGTGGATTTTCCGTCTTCACTAATTTAAAAATAATATACTGTACGTAGACAATTTTCCTACCAATTAAGGATTAAATATGAACTAATAAAAATGTAAAGCAATTAAGTCGCTTCGAATTTTAAGAACGTTTCGTTTCATGCTTGTCTAAAGTCGAAGATTCCATTTGAAAATCTTGTTAATCAAATTAATTGGTTAACCAATGAATAAATTATACTTAATCTTTTCCACAATTCATAAATTTAGTTTTGTAAAACTATGGATTCGGATTGGAATTCTAACCTGTTATCGTTATATAAAACGCGTTGTTTGCTTTTATCTATGTGTTGAAACGGTCTCACTGATAATTAATAAATTTCTTTGTAAAATAAAAAGGAGTGTAACTACTAAACTATGAAATGTTTTAAACCAACAGTTATAACTTCGTAAGCGGAAAAGGTAAATGTGATGGCTTGTAAAACAAGGTTGATCTACACCATTGTGCGCTGATTGCAGGTTATAATAACCCAACACTAACCAATTATAAAATTTGATTTACCTTATATAAAGCTGCAATCGAATCGTTTGTATTTTCTAACAATAACGATAAAAAAGTTCTTTTTATAAAAAAAAAAAAAAAAAAAAAGTTTGGTAAGTTAAATGATAAAATCGATTACAAAGAAATCTTATATTGTAATGATACATGTAATTATAAATGGTACAAAATTTCCATAGAACGTTTTACAATTTCACGAAGAGGTTTCTCCAAATCGTAAATCAGACCAAGGGTTTGTTTATTCCGGGATGATTTTATTGTTATCACTTGTAATATTCCTATTTCGGTTATCATTATAATTTCTTTTTAAAAAATTTCGTATATATGATATTGAAGAGGGATTATCTTCCGCCAATTAAATAATAGTTTTTATTAACATATAAAAAGAATTTATGTAAAAATGGGTAACCAACATTCTGAACAAAGAAATAATGATTCATCAACCGAAAAATCAGGTCTATCATCTATATCAGGTATAGACATGAAGTGGGGAACTTGTCCAGAGTGTAAAAAGCCAAACACTGGATGGAACTGGTGCCAACAATGTAATTCTAAACATTTTCAACGAAGTTTTCAATATTGGACTAGCAATAATGAAATTATAGATGAATTCATAAGAGATACACAAATGTTAGCAACAACTCATTCACACGTATTTGAATGGATACCCTATAAAAAATTTTATAAGATAGAATATATTACACGTGGAGGATTTGGTAAGGTTTATTCAGCAACCTGGTTGGATGGCAGAATTATGAATTGGGATGCAGGTCCCCGATTGTGGAAACAGTATAAACATAAACAAAAGGTGGCGTTGAAAACTATTTATAATGGGATGGAAATAACGCGAGAATTTTTAGCAGAGGTAAATAAATAACATTATATATCCTTTATTCATTAGTTGGCTGTGTCATCATTAAAGTTCTTTTTGGCCTTGTCGCGTTTTAGATCAAATCACATGCAGAACATGATGATCCAAGCTACATTGCTAATTGGTTTGGAATCTCACAGGATCCGTTGAGTAAAGAATATATAATGGTCATGAAATATTTTGAACATGGAAGTATTCGCGACTATTTACGAAATAATCATATAAACTGGTTACAGAAGATGAAGTTTATACGACAAATATCGTTTGCTCTTTCCACAATTCACGAATGTAACTTTTGTCATCGAAACCTTCATACCGGAAATATATTAGTTGATCACTTTCCATTTGCCAGGATCAGTGATTTGGGACAAGGCCATTTAATTAACACTCGTGGAGAATCAGGTTCTAAAAAAAACACTATATTTGGTGTATTGCCTTACATTGCTCCGGAAGTGTTAAGAGGATATGAACACTCAAAATCCGCTGATATTTACTCTTTAGGTGTGATAATTTGTGAAATATTTTCAGAGCAACCTCCATTTAACGATATTGCTCATGACTTTCAGCTTGCAATGGGCATTTGTAAAGGTGATCGACCACAAATCAAACAAGATGTTCCATCACCTATTGTTAATCTGATTCAATTATGTTGGGATGGCGAATACTATAAACGCCCAACAGCAAAGCAACTGGTTGCAATTCTTGAAAATGCATTAGAAAATGATTGGAAGATACCACCGGAGCTTATGGATAATGATAAAAAGATTGCTGATGAAATCAAAGAGTTCTTGAAATCTCATGGGAAGGAAACATTATCTGATTTTAAAATATATATAAAAGATCAAAACAATAATCATCCTGAAGCTATTTATAAAAGTCGAGAATTAGACTTTTCAGAGCTATCGGAATCAATGGATTCATATGAGGTAATTTTATATATTATATATAATTACATCCAATACACAGTTCCAACCCGGTTAATATTTATTCTTATATATTTTTTTTGACACCTCATTAGAAATTACTGCTGCAGAATATTTCTAGAGGTATGATCCTTGTTATTATTACAGATTAAACATATGCTTTTATTTATGAATAATTCGCCAATAATTCTTTTTATTAAACCATTCAGACAATAATAAGTCTGATGAAATTGGATAATGCTGTTAGCATTAACAACATAATACGTTGTCATTTTGTACAGAGGGGTTAAACGGGCAGGGTTCTGACATCATGATTCGATTATTTTATAGCACATCTTCATGTTGAGTTTTTCTTGCATATCATGCTATTTTATAGCATAGTCTTTTTTTTTTTAAAAAAAAAGCCAATAATAAAATTTATGTAAGACGTTATTTTGCTGGCAATTGTTGCTGAATGTCTTGTTGCACAACTAGTTCGTAATTATAGTTAATTAAATTTCTAATTTGATTAACCAATTCGGTTTAAAATTCAACAGATATTTTATATGATACGGTTACACAATGACAATTTATATATGGTGTAAACTAAGCATGACTCAAAAGATTTTAAAATATTAGTAAAATCTCTATATTAACACCAAACATTTTTGATCGTTTGGATACATAAATTTAAGGAATTTTACCCACAGGCCTACCGAATAATTGGTTACAATTAAATTTTATTATATCGATATGTGTAAATAATTATAATCAATTAAAATCATCATAAAAAATAATTGGTTCCAATTAATGAAATAATTGCATCTCGATATGTTGTTTTTTTTCAAATTACGTGTACGTATGCATGTACTTACATATATTATGTCTTTCATTACATATTTTATCATTTGCAAACCGCAGTAAAAATTGCTATTAACTATTACTATAGGTACGGACTTATTTACCGGTTAATTGTGTCTTATTTTATAACCCGATTTTTTATATAGGTCATAAGTCTGCATCTATACTATTAACTGACATATGTGATTGCATTACCAATCAATTATTGTGGCAATTAGGGCGTAGGGTCGTTTTCCGTTCACATGTAACCTTTATGTTCTGATATCTGGTCAATAGCGATAGGTGATATGCAAGGTCACCAAAATTCTACGGACACATGACCGTATTAGCGACGTACCAAAAAATTTTCAAGTTATGGTTAGCGTTTATATTGAGATTAGATTTTGGCAAAAGATATAGTAAAATCGCACAAGGAAAACTTCTGTTATACCACTAAAGGTGGTTTCATATGCTGGTTTTTGATTTACATCTGATTTATGGCAGAACGAACGTTTATTTTGAAATATGACTGGTTTGCGCCACAAAAATATCGCGTGTCCGTAAAATTTTGGTGGCAATACTGAAAAGTATTTTTTGAATACTATATGAAAAAAAAAAATTTTTTAAATTTTACAAATAACTTTATACACCAAACTAAGCTCCACAAAGAACAGGAGAAACCGTCGATGTTATATGACTAATCTTTCATCCAATGCGCAACATATAAAAAAATTATTTTACAATACCAGATCATTTTGTTAGTACATGTTATAATTATAGTTCAACAATATTTTTATTATAATAAAAATTATAATATTAACAGAATGATCTGATATTGTAAATCAATTTTTTTATATGTTGCATATTAGGTGAAGGTTCAGTCATATATATATTTTTTTTTTTTTAAGCATTTATTTTAATGCTTTATTAAGATTTTTGAAATTACTATTGCAATTACATAAATATAGCTAACAACTAAGCCTAGCATTACCCAGCTACCCTAATGATGTCTAAGTGCAACTTGGCACATTACCTATAGTAGAAGTAAGTTGCTTGTTTAACTATTTAAAGTTTATAATAAAAGGATATTTTCTCTTTCATGACAAGCTCTCAAATTGTTTTTCTAATTTTCTTTTTAATTTATTTTTTTTTCTTAATTTTTTCTTTCTTTTTTTATTTCTTACTAATTAGTTTTTTTTTTTTTACTTAAATTTTTCTTTTTCTTCTGTTTTTTTTTTATTTTACTTATTATTTCTCTTTTTTTTCTTATGTATTCTTCAGACTTGTTTATAAAAGATGTTTCATATTGTTTTTGTTACTATATTTATAAACTGTTGTTTTGTTCTTGTACTTAATAGTTATAATAATCTGTTTTTAATTACTTTTGGAATTAGGTCTTTGATTAGTATTTTTCTTATTTCTATTTTATTTCTTTTTGTTTTTTTAAAAAGTATTATGTATAATACATAAAATAAAACTTAGATTTTTTTTCTTTTTTTAAACTTTTTCAAACTGTTACAATAAATACAGTATTTTTTGTATTCTTTTTTACAGGTCTGCTTGTCCTTTACAAGATATCAAATGTTCTTGTGTTTCTTTAGTTTTATTTTAGCAAACTTGATATTCTACTATTGTGTATATATTTGGTTTTTTTCTGTTGAGTTTTTCTAAAGTCAGAAGTTTATTTAATATACATTTTATGAAAGCATTTCATCTTACACTACTTCTTCTTATTAAATAATGTATTCCTTTTGATGACTTTAGTTTTTTTAAAAAATATATCTAATTATAAATCATTAATTTTATTACTGGTTTTATATTCTTAATTACTATTATTTCTTTTCAATCTTTTTTTAATCTAGTATTTGTTATTATTTTATATAGAAGTCTTGTTAGTAAGTCTATTTGCTTATTTTCTTACTCAAGGCAGTACTTTATTTCTTTATACTTACAATAACTTTTTTTATGATTATTATTTTATTGCTTAATATTCTTTTTTTTATAAAATTATTAATTTTATTATTTTATTTGTTTTTATTATAATTTTTTATTTTAACCTATTCTATTTGTATATTTTTTGTTCTAATTATATCAATTATTTTTAATATTCATAGTATATTTTTCCTTTTAAGAACTTCATTTTTATCTATATATACCAAACCTTTACCAATATTCTTAATTACTGCATTGCTATTTATAAATATTTTCAATTTTTCTTTTTTGGTATTGTTAAAATTGTTATCCATATTGTTAGCATCTTTACTATAGTAAACATAGGTCATCTTTTCATTCAAAATATTACTACTTCTTCTGACCAATCTTATACTTTACTTATTTGTATTTATTCTATACTTATATTTCTATCTATTGTCTCTTTTTTGTTTTTTTATTTGTTGCATTATCTATATATATTATATATTTGTTTTTGTTTCTTAATATATTTTTTTTTAAGATCTCTACTAGTTTTTAATTAATGTTCTTTTTTAGTTTTTGTTTTCTAACTAACACTACTTCTAAATCTTCTAATATTTTAAGTTTTATTAGTTTTTGTTTATTTTTTTTCAACTTTTCTGTTCTTATATATCTTATTAGTTGGTCAGTAACTGTTTTAATTATTTTTTATTTCTCTCTATTAACATATCTAGAATTATATTTATCTTATTATTGATTTTTATTCAATATTAATAGCTATTTTTTATTGTTTTTTTTCTCTTATACAACTTTTACATTTATTGATTTTAGTTATTAAATGATTTTCTATATTATGCATCTGTTAATGTTCTATTAGTAGTTTTTTTTTTTCTTTTTAATTATTTTTTCCAATTACCTATTCTATATTACATCATGCACTATCTATTTTTTTTTCTTCTATTT
Organism: Cetraspora pellucida; assembly: GCA_910591915.1. Classification (NCBI taxonomy): domain Eukaryota; kingdom Fungi; phylum Glomeromycota; class Glomeromycetes; order Diversisporales; family Gigasporaceae; genus Cetraspora; species Cetraspora pellucida. The sequence continues at coordinate 12,010 of CAJVQA010000221.1, forward strand.
TTTAATAAACTTTCCTATTTAATCTTTATTGCTTATATGTTATATTTGTTTGTTTTGTATTGTTCTTTAATTTTCTGGTTTTAAATTTATTAAGCACTTTTGTTTCTATTATCTTGAACTACTCTATTTTTATGCTTTTGCTTGATTGTTTCTGATAGCTTTTGAGTTGTTGTTATGTTATTAGTCTTTCTTCTTTTGTATTAAGTAGCTAATTTAGATATATTAGTTCTGCTTTACTTATTTTAAATCTATTTTTTTTCACAGTTATAGTTTTATTAATTCAATTATTCTAGAATCATAATCACTTACTGTCCATAATTCACTTTCTGTATTATATTTATTTCTAATTCTTTTGTTTTAATTATTATCAAATAGGTTAAATTGTTCTTTCAACATGACTTATTTTTAGTAATTTTTTTATTTTTTATATGTCTTCTGTTAAGCTTGCTTTTTGACAACTCTATATTATTTTTAATTTTATTAGCTGCTCTAGTTCATCTTTTTTGTTTAGTCTTGCTACTAGATTTCTTATTTGTTTTATTATTAATTCTTATTATAGAGTTCTGTAACTATCAAGATCCTTATGTTCTATTATGCAGTTCTCTAGTGTTCTTAATAAATTGCTTTTTTGTTTTGTCAAACATATTATTAGTTGATATATTTTATTTATTTCTTTTTCTGATATCTTTATTAATTGCAACATGTAACTTAATTTTAGTATTATTATCATATTGTTTATATATGCAATCTGGCTTATTGTTATTTTCTTATACTTAAGATCTTTATTGTTTGATTTATTATCTTTTTTATTTTTTTTTATTAAAACTTTTTATATTCTATTATTTAGTCAAATTCTTAATAAACAAGCTGTTTTCTTTTATTATCTTATTTTCTTTAAAAATTATTTTTTTCTCTTTTTTTCAACTTTTTTATTTATTATTATTAGTTTTGATTTAGCTCTGTTTATCTCTATATCATTCATTTGAAGAACTCTTTTGTTACCTTTAGAGTTTTTAGCAATTGTTCTTTATTACTTGCAATCTACATTGTATTATTTGTATATATGATTGCTGCTTGACAATAACTTGTAATATTGTTACAATGTATTTACTCTTTAATTTCTTGTTTTATTATATAGTTTAACTTTTTATCTTTTTGTATATTTTCTAATAATAGATTATAAAAAAGGCATTATATTAGTAGTAATATTATTTTACCTTAATTTATTTCATTTTCTGTTATTATTTCTTTTATTAGGCCATAAATTGTAATTATTTTAAGTTACTTTTTATTAAAAGATTTAAGATATACTTAATTGTTATTCTAAGTATTTTGATTTTTTGTAAAGCTAGCTCAAAACTTTTGAGTGAAACTAAGTTAAATATCTTTTTTATATCTTATAAAAGTATTTACATCTCTTTATTTTTTTTTGTCTCTTTTATTATTATATTTAGAATATATATTAGTAGTTCTGTTAAGTTTTCTAGTAAGGATACATAGTTTGATCCTTTTGGTATTTTTTTCTTAGTAAATATTTTGCTAAGCCTTTTTATTATTGACTTTGTTACAACCTTTCTAAATGCTTCAATTAGTACTATTTGTCAAATATTATTCAAACTGTATCTCTATTCTATGTCTTTTAGTATTAGGTATACTTGTGCTATTTTTTATTTTATTAGTATCTTTTCTGTTTCCAAATATAAGTTTGCATAGTCTTTGAAAACCTCTTGTGCTTTTCTCTTTCCTTATTTAATTAAAGTATAGTTTATTTTTGATATTTCTAAAGCTGTTCCTATTTTGAGTTCTTAATTATCTTATTCTATTCTTTTTTCTTAATTTATTTTTTGATTTTCTTATATTTTTTTTATTTAATATAGTCTTATGATTTATAGATTTTTTTTCAGCTTTCTGACATCTTTTTTAATTTTATATTTCTTCTTTCAAATTGTTTTTTATATTGTTCTATTGTCACTTCTTTAACTAGTTCTGATTTTATTACTAGTCTAGTTTTTTCTTCTATTTATTTAATTATTCTGTCAAGTATTATCTTCTTATATGACTTGTTCAAAAGATTGGCTATCATTTTTTCTTGGTCAGTTTTAATCTTTTGTCTATATTATTTTTTATTTATTTTCTTTGTTTTTATTTCTATTATTTCTTTTTTTTCTCTTGAAGAATTTTCTGCTAGCCTTTTATGTTCTCTATTCAAGCATCAAATTGTTATCTTTAGATTTTTGGTAATTTTGTACTAATTTTTTTGTCTAGTATTTTGAGTTTTTTATTTAGTTTACTTTTATTTGCTTCTGCAACTTTCTGCTTTTTTTTTATCTTTATATACTTAACTAGTCTTTGAAACTCTATAATAATTTTTTCTTGTTGTTGATTTTCTTGACTATGCCTTCTGTTGATTATCATATTGTAAACTTTTTTCTTAGATATATGCTTGTTTGTTGCTATTATAATTGCCTCTTTTATCACATCTCATATATTGTTAATTTTTTATATTTTCTTTTCTTTTTCTTATTCTTCTTTTGTATATTTTTCAAAGCTTTTTTTATTTCTAATTGCTTTTATAGCTCTTGTGCATAACTTTTTTACTCTTCTTATTTTGTCTTGTTATAAAGATATATTGTTTTTAATTGACTTTTCTTTTTGACTTCTGTCTTGCTGCTTTTCACTATCATATATTTTATTTATATTTTTGCTATTACTATCTTGTAATTACTTTTAGTGATTTCTCCTATATCTTCAATTTCTGCTCTTTGTAAATCTAAAGCTAGTCCTTCTAATACTTATATATAGTTAATTTTTGTTATTGTTTCTGAATTTGACTATATGTATTTTTGTTTAGTTGAATGCATTTTTTTATATGTATTATAAATTTTTGTCTTTTTATCTAACTAAATATTGGCAATCTTTTGTAGCTTGCAGCTTATAGGTTTCATTTATTTAAAACATTGTTCACTATATAAATAAAGTCTTCTATAATTACTATTTGTATTTGTCTATTTTTTTTATAACAATTTTTATTATTTTTTGTTAAATGCTTCTTTTTACTTCTTTGTTGCTTGGTAGTATATAGACTCCTATTACTATTAACTTTATTTGCTTAAAGTATAATGTGATTTCTATTATGACTCATTTATCTTTTTAACAGTATCTACATGTTTTGCTTATTGTTTTTCTATCAAAACTTCTACACCTGAACCTTTTTTCTTGTCTTTTGCTACACTACTCCAATATCTGATATATCTTTTTGTTGTTTTGTATACTAAAAATTTTTTCTTTCTTTTTGCAAGATTTATTTCTATAATTCTTAGTATTGTAATTTTCTTTTCTTCTGTTCAGCTAAACAGATTTTCAAGCTTTCAATCTTTCGTTTTTAATTCATTGATGTTGTGATATGCAAATTTAATTTTTTTTTATTTTTTTATTTTTTTTTAGCTGTTTTTGCTTTGTTTCTCTATTTTTAACTTTTTATTTTCTTTTCTGCTCTTTTTTTTCTTCTAGACTAGAAGATGTCTCTTTTCTTTTTTTTAAAAAAATTCTTCTTTCATTTTGTAAAAAATCCCCAATCTTCTTGTTTATATTTATAAACTCAACTAGGATGTTTTTAGAAGTGGTTAGCTAAACCTTTTCTTATATTTAGCTGTATATCTTCTAATTAATTTAATATGTCAAAAATTTGGTCTAAAATGTTTTCTATTTGTTTTGTCTTTAGCTAAATTTGTATTTCTGATTTTATTATTTTTTTTTTATATTTTTTTTTCTTTTCTGTATTGATATTTCTATTATCTAACTATTCTTTTATGTTTTGTATTTGGAGATTATATCCTATTCTTATATATCTCTCATTTAGATCTTAACTGTTTCTATTCTAATTTTTTTCTTGTCTTATATTGGCATTTCTATTTTTTAGACCTTCTTCTATACTTTGTGTCTAAAGATCATTTTCTATTTCTGCAAATCTTTTGTTTGAATTTTGAGTTGTTCTATTCTAGTTTCTTCTTTTCTTTTTCTAAAACCTTTTCTTTCTTTTACTTCTTTTTTCCTTTCATTTATTCAGAATATTCAGAAGTTGTTATTTATAATTAGTCTTGATTGAGCTGTTTTTTTTTTTTTTCTGTTTCAAATAAAATTATTGCAGTTCTTTTTTGGTTTTCATTTTTATTTAGTAAGATATATACTAATTTTGCATCTTTATTTCTCAAACATTGTAGTAGTAGAACTTTTGAAGCATTACTTGGCAGATCTGTTAATTTTGCTGTATATTGTTTTTGTTTTTATCTTACTTCATAATCTTCTTTTTCTTTTATTACTCTTACCTGTTTATGATTGTTAACTAATATGAACCAAAAGGTTTTTTTTTTTTCTGATTCTTCTACTTAAATTATTGCAAAAGCCTTGTATTTGAATCTTATAATTTTTGTTATGTGTACTTTTTTGAATCTTCTATAAATGTATTCTAACTTTTTCTTGTTTATATCTGCTAGCAAGTTTCAAATTGTTATATGTTTTAGATCATTTGCTTCTTCTTCTTTTTCAGGATCTGTATGTTCTTTTTTTATTTCTTCTTTATTTTTTTTTTTATTTTTTTATTTTTTGTAATTTTTTTTTTTATATCTTGTTGTACTACTTCTTTCATTTTGGTATTCTTCATTATACTATTTTTGTTTTACTTTTCTTTTTTCTTTGTCTTTTTCTGATATTATTCTATACTAATTACTTTCTTTTTTACTTATTTTTTGTATTGTCTTATCTTTACTATATTTGCAGTCAAAGTTTACTTTAATTTACAAATTTTTTTATTTAAAAATTTTTTTAATATTTTTAATATGTTTATTATCTTTTAGTAACTATTTGATAAACTTTATATGTTCTTCTTTTGTTCTTTTAGATACATTGTATGCAGATATATTAGTGAGTAGACTGCTGTTTTTATTACAATTTCTTCTGCTTAGTGCCTATATGTTTTCTTTTAAAGAAATTTCTATTATGTTTATTTTTTTTAATTACTTGCTTTCTTCTTTTTTGGCTTTTTTTTTTTGTTGTTGAACCTTGTCTTAATTCTTTATTATTCATCACTATATCTTTTTATTCTACTTTTTTTGTTTGTTCTTTTCTTGTTTCTTTTTTTATACAAGTAGTTCTTCTTCTATCTAATTTATACTTTTATTACTTATTGTCATTTTTGTTTGTTCTTTTATAGTAAAGTTCTTTTTTTGCAATCTTCTTTTGCTTGTATTGCCTTTTTTTATTTTTTTCAAATTTTTTTTTTGTTTCATGCCAACCTTCTTGCTTTTCTTCTTTTTTTGTTATTTCTTGTTGCACTGCTTTCTATTTTCTTGTTTATAAATTCTGCCAAGTTCAATTATTATTATATTCCTGTCTGCTTCTGTAAAGTTTAGTTTCTTTTTTGGTTATTCTTTTTTTGTTTTTTCAATTAATTCTCTAGTTTTTCTTAATAGTGCAATTTTCTTTGGTTTTTGCTTGATAAACATAACAACAATCTTATCTTCTTTGTTTGATGTTATATATATTCTATTTGATTGATTAAAGAATATCTTATTATGCATTCTGTTTATTACCCAGTATGCTCTTTTTATAAAGATTGTTAAAAGACTTTCTTTATGTTTATTTTTTTTAAATTTTTTTTTTAAGATGACCTCTTTGTCTTTTGACTTTTATTAATTATTTATTGATATTGTAATTCAATGAACTACTACAGAAGAGTGTACAATTGGCTACATGTGTAACTTTTTTATATTATCTATTTAAGAAGTTTACCTAAAGGTTTTCTATCAATTGTTATACCTAACATCTTTGCTTGGATATTTTACTTTAAACCTTTTGAAACTATAACTTGTATTAATTCACTAGGTTATACTCAGATGCTCAGATCATCATCTTAATCTCAAAACTAATTTATTCTCAAGATAAATCTTTCAGAGCTTTTTGTACTTATTTTTATAGCTGATTTAGGTATTACTATAACAAAACCAACACTTGCAGTCAGAGCTTAACCATTAAACTACTATGCCCTTGTAGAGTTTATTCAGACCCCAGCATTTACTTTACAACATAATTCTGATACTTTAGTATACTCCTGAATTTTGCTAAACTTCTGATCCAAATATCTTATATAGGACTATAACTAGTCTATTAATATATTAGGTTGGCCTAATATCCTTTTTCTTTGATTCATTTTGGCAGCCTGATTGGTAGTACCTCTAAAACTTTCAATTCAGAGGTTCTTGCCTATTTGGTTACTAAAACCTAGGTATTCATTTCCTCAGGCTAGTCTTTACAGTAGTATCATCAAAGATTCAGCTATTTTTCTACTCAGATCTTCTCAAATAGACTTCTTGTTACTTAATTTCAACAGATTTACATGACCACAAGAACTTATCTAGTGTTTGCACTGCCCAGTTGTTAGTTTGCATTCCTTTATGTAACTCTAACATTGCACAGATGCTCTATAACCTGTCAGTCATATTGGTGTGATCATTATTACTAGTATCCTAATCTAATTATTAGTAACAGTTGCTGTAATACAAATATTACATAAGTAATTATTTAAATTTTCACTGTCAATAGGATTTAAACACCCAACCTACTACTTAAGGAATGACAACCTAACCACTTCACTAGGTCACCACATCCTTTTCTTCATGCTTTACTAATTTTATGTTCTATTTATATTTATATACTTTTGATTGGCTTTAAGAATTTTCTTATTACTTTTTTTTTTTTTTGGAGTTAAAGTTTCTGTCTATAGGAGTTAATGTTTTTATTCATGTATTTGGACACAGGTGCCTCCAAAGGCTCCCTTACATTGGAGGTTATAACTAGCCACATGTGCACTTTTGGTGCCTAATTTAAGTATTCTGTCTATCATTACTATATAGGTTCTATACTAGGTGCTATATTTACAAGCCAACTACAGATCTTGCCTATTTAAACCTTTTGCATATGTAGTTCATTATGTCTCACAGAGACATCTTCAAGACTACACCTATTTAAAGTACCTAATACCTTCAAGTACTCTTAGGACTAGTTTATTCTTGACAGGAAACTTACTAGAACCTTCTGTGTTCTATACACAGCTGATCTAGTTTTATACAATACACTATAGTTATTTAACACTTGCAGTCATAGGGGATATCTGTTTAACCACTACATTACACTATTTCTACCTTTGTAAAGTTCACTAGAACCCTAGTACCTATTATCATGATGTCTTCTTCATCATCTCTTACTAATCACTACTTAGGACTGACAGAACTCCCCTGACTTTTAATTCAAATAGCCCAATATAGTATACCTATGTATCCTTTTCTTCTGGCAATTCTAGCAATCTGGTTGGTCATGTGCTTCTCTACACATCTTGGCATCTGGTTTATCTATCTATCTCTTTGAGAGTGTTTTATAGGCTTTCATCAGTCTGACTGTATCATCGAAAGTTTATGCTATCTCTTTACTCAAGAATTTCCAAGTGTATTTCTAACTCTTTGGTTTCTTAGTTTACTGTGCCCAGTGGTTTTATCATGGATTTGTACTGAAGTCTTATATGACACTGATTATTAACATTTCTTTATGTACATATAATATTACACTTGGCATAGATGCTCTGAGCTCTCATTCGAGATAGTGAGACTTAAGGTTACAGATATACAAATTCAACTAATCGTTAAAAGACAGTTTGTTATAATACAGGTTAATTTCCAAATTTTGTCATAAGTAGGATTTGAACCTTAGACCTGCCACTTGAAGGATAACAACCCAACCACTACACTAGAATTGCCATCCTCTGAATTTTCTTATTACTTTGCTTATCTATATATAGAAGTTTATATGTATTGTTATATAATTTGTAATGTTAATTCTAATTTAGCAACCTGCATATGTTTGTTGTTATTTTACTGTTACATTTCTTTTGTGTAATGTAAACAAATCTACAATACAAGATTTAATAGCAATTTTCTACTATTATTGTTTTTTAGCAAATTTTTTGCTTTTTTTTTTTTCTTCAGTAGCTATTCTATTAGTTTACAGAAAACTTCTTTTTATACTAGTCTATTGCTTTCTATATTACTGTTTCTTTTTATTTAAAGCTACTTAAGATGTTTTCTATTGCCTACTTTGCAAAAATCTTTTTTTTTAGCTATTTTTTATATCCAAATAATTATTAGAAAGAGTATATATAATTTTTTTTAGTCTAGTTATATAACATTATCAGTTTTTTTGTTTTTACTAAGTTATTGATTAGTTGATTTGTTTTTTTTTATATTAAAGTTCTTGCTTTTAAGAAGTAATTTTTATTCAAATATAAGATACAAAGGTTTTTTTATATAAGAAGTTATAGTTAATTATATATATACTTTTGGTGTCTAATTTAAGTAGTTTATTTATATATTGTTATATAAGTTTTATATTAGAAGTTAATTATAAGTTTTGCTAATTTAAATTTTCTTCATAAGGGATGTGACAACTTAGTAAAGTGAATAAGTTGTCAATTCTTCAAGTAGTAGATTAAAAGTTCAAAACTCACTAATAATACAAATTTAAAAAACCATCTATATAATATTAGTATTACTAAGAGATGAAGTCCTGTAGCTTAGTAGTCTAGGTACCTTTACTTCTACAGACAAGGTTAATAATTCAATTTTAGCTGAAGACAAAAACTCTGTAATCTACAGAAGCATATGAATATGCATAAAGCCCTGTGTCTAAGTCTATATAATTAGAAGATTAGTATATAAGAAAATTTCTAGAAAAAAGTTTTTCAATATAAAGAGTCAGTACTCGATGCAAGAGAAATAGTGAATATATCAGAAATGATGAGAAAGCAACTAGTAAATAATATAATAAACATAAAAGAAAACTATAGAAAAGAAATAGACTTACCAAAATTTGAATACTTCTGTCATCAAACTAATTCTAATAGATACAGGATTTACTAAAATTAGATAAATCAAAAAGGTAATTTTGGTATCATACTTAGTAAGTTTGTGTTGAGAATAAATTTGAAGAACTATGAATACTTAGTAATATTTAATGAGGTGATACTAGATATAAATAGTAATTAGATAGCTCTAACCTGTTTTGTCATAATAATAGTAATATACATTATATATATATGCAGTAAGTGTTAAAAATCAAAAAGTTTAAATAGAAGACTTACAGGCAGATTTCAGATATGGCATCTAGTAAATAATCTATAGGCAGAACTCTTAATTAGATAATGACTAAAGTTATATATATGACTAGTTGTACTTTCATTAATATATCCAGTATATAATATATAATCTTATATTACTAATAATAAAAGACATACAGGCAAGATTGTCCTTAAAACTAAAAAAAAAATATTAGTATTACTAAAAATAAATAATATTATGACAATAGCATTCTGTTAATTAGTTGGAATCAAATACTCGTAGCTATGATCATATTAGTATAACTAGCAGATCATAAAGCATTTGTGCAATATTAGAGTTATACAGAGAAATGCAAACTGGCATCGAGCAATGCAAACACAAAATAATTTATTGTAGCTATGTAGATTTATAGAACTAAGAAAAACTGAAGCCCACTTGGAAAAATCTGAATAAAGAAATAGTATAGATTTTTGACAGTACTACTATAAAGGCTAAACCTAGGAAATGGATATCAATGTAGAAGAAATTAAATAAGCAAGAACCTCAGATGAGAGGTATCACTAACTAGATTACCAAAAGTCTTAAACTGAAGAAAAAAAATCTTGAAAGGCAAACCTCTAAGATACCAGAAATAGGTTATAGTTCTTCTAAACTATCTGGATTAAGAGTTTGAGAATAAAAGCAAAAGTATACTATAAGTACTAAGAATATGCTATAAAGTTAGTACTGGGGTCTGGGTAAACTCTACAAGGGTAAGGTCTGTTAACAATAAAAATTTAATATAAATAGTTAGTTAGCAAAAAAGCTTTCTAAAGCCTTACAGTCAGATAATATACTCTGAAATGTGTAACAGCTTAACAGATGTATAGAAAAGAAGGTTCATGATAGGTTAGACAGCACCTAGATGTACAGGAACTTGTATGCTATTTGTTTGGTATAGTACAGAAATTAGAGTGTTTAAATAAGTAATCTTCTAATAGATTGCAAGTATGGCAGCTAGTGTAGAACCTGCTATGCAGGCAAACTACTTAAAATAGTTAACTAAAAGTTGCATAAGTAGCTAGTTGTATACTTACTATATACAAGTTATATAAACAAATATGTAAACATAATTAAAATTACAATAAAAGCTATAGCTGCTAATATTAATAGTCTTAGCAAAAGCAAAAAAAAAATAAAATAAATTTCCTTTATATGCAATTTAACCTGTATTATAAGAACATTTTTAAAGTATAGCTTATTCAAATTTTCAATTTTTATTGATATTTTTAAAATTATTTTATTTTTGACAAAAAATTTATTAGAGTTTGTTATCTATTATACTGAATTTGTATAAGAGGTTGTAGAACTTGAAACTGTCAAATATAAGAATTTTTTTATGCAAATCAGAAACAAGATTGGCAAAAATTTTAAAAAAAGTTGTATTAAGAATAAGTTAGAAAGAAGATAGTAGATAGTTTGGAAAAAGAAACATATAATTTAGTATAAAGAATAGCTAATTAAATTATATTAATAACAAAATAAAAAAAAAGTAAAAGAAAATTATATTTGTAAAGAGTATAAAAAACAGATAGTTTATTAAATAAGATTTTAACTTAAAATGTTTTGAGAATAGTTAAATAAAAGTTATAAATAAAGTTAGTAGTTTTTTGTTTATTGTTAATATAAAGCCATATAGTTTCTTAATTGATGTTAGAAATAATAGTAGTTCAAATTAAAATTTATATTGAGATGTTTAGAATGTTAGAATTTGAATCCAATAAATAGTTTAAATAGCATAATAGATAAAAAGTTTAATAGAAAATTAGTCAATAAATAAAATATAAAAAGAATTATAAAACTTGTTAGCAAAAAATATAAGAAATAATAGAATTTGATAATTGCAAGCTAGTTGGTTAGCAAATTTATTAAATAGGTTATTTTGATAGACAACAACTTTATAAAAAGTTAGTTGAATGTTATAAGAATTAATAAAAATAAAAAAATATACTAGATAGAAAAATAAAAAATATGCATAAAAGAAATAATAGATCATAAGTAGTGAATGCTTTGACATTTAGAGATAACTAATTGTGAATCAATAAAGAAGTAAACAAAGAAGTTTTTAAGAGTAGTAATTGCCAAAATATAGTATGAATTTTAGCTTTAAAAAAGCATAGTCAGAATTTAATTTGTTTATTAAATAAATTACTAGTTAAGAAATTATAAACTTGGATTTATCCTATATCTATAGAGCATTAGAAAGTACCAAAATTAATAATAAACTATTGGTATAAAATAAGATAATTGGTTGATTAAGATTAGAGTTAACTATAGTTTGAAGACTATTATTAAACTAATAAAATTAAAAAATAAAAGATACTTAATAAAAATTAATAGTTAGAAATAAAGAAGAAAAAATATATAAAAAATGCTAAATAACTATGAAATAAGTAGCATCAAAAAAATTAATATAAAGGTTAAGAGTTTTGTTAAGATTAATTTGGCAAAAAAGTTTGATATCAAGATTAATAAAAATGAAAAGAGTACATTTGTTAGAAATTGTATTAGAGTTAAGATAACAACCTGAACATAGTATAATAATAAATAAAAAAGTAATATAAAAGTTAAAGAATTAAGACTAAAATAAGTTGTCAGTAAATAATAAAAATAAGACTAGAAGGTGTATTGTGTTTTTTTGTTTTATCAATAATAATTTGGTTATTGAGAACAATAAGTAACCAAGGTTTGGTATTAAAAATAAAATGGCTAATAATATAGTAGAAGTTGTAGTAAAAAAGAGGTTAAAATAGTTGTATAAAGTATATTAATAGAAGTAACTAGTGGTAATATTTTTAAAATTAGTAAACTATAATAATATAATTTCTTTTAAGAATTTGTTAAGTTTGGAAAAAATATAGTGCCAGTCAAGCAGACAAGAGTTGTTATAAATAATTAGTTAATCAAAAAGAGTAGATAATAATGTCTAAGTTGTTTTTTAAAAATAAAATATTTAGAGTAAAAAATAAAAAAGATTTTAGAGAAATAGTTCTATTATTTAAAATATATGAAATATTGTAGATTAGATTGGTTAAAATAGCTTAATCAAAAAAAGAACTCTTTTTGCAAATCTATTGTACAAAAATTAACAAAAAAATCATTTATCTAAAAACATTTATACTATTTATTTTACTAAGATAATCTGTTTTTGTGTTTTAAGTAAACTTATTTAGCTTAGTGATTTATATATACTTTGAAAATATTACAAATCTAGCTCTTAAACTCATAGAGAAAACTGTACTAACAGCCTTTGGTCTTTAATTTTAGAAAATTAATTCTTTTGCAGTTTCTATTATAATAACTTGTCTTACACCCTTAATTAAAGTTGTAGTACACACTTGTTTAATCAAAACAAACTCTAAAAGAAGAATTTTAACTTAATATTGATTGAATTACAGCTAAATGTATCCTTTACTCTTTTGTAAAACTCTTTTTCTATCTTTTGTTCCTATTCTATTTTCTTTCTCTCTTATACAATTTTCATATAACTATACTATTATTTCACAAAATATACTTTAATTTACATTATAATTTTGTAACCCATCTATTAATAGAAACTCATTGAATACAATTAGTTATTTTCATATTTGGTTCTTACTAATTATATACAGCAATTTGTGTTACAAACTTTATTTGTACTAGTACCCAAGTTATATTTGTAACTCTAATCACTTTAGTCGCACACCAGTGTTACTTCTGTAATACCTCAATTATACAATTCTTGTTCCCATCTCCTATCCTTGTAAAATTAATTATTTAACTATTAAAAATCTGTCTAAGTTTCTAATACAATACTTATTTAATTTACAATAAATTTAAAAATGCCTATATTAAGTAACCAAGAGCCTGATACTGCAGATCTTAATTACTTCTACCAAAACTTCTCTAACAGGTTTGAAATTGCCCTTTATGAAGAAGAAAATAGCAACAATGCTTGCCCAATTTCTTCTAAAATCAAACCAATCTTTTGTTTAACTAAAAACCTTAAAACTAATAAAATTATTCACTTTTTTCAAGCTGCTACTTCTGCCTCTGTAATTATTTTTCTTTGTAATAAATATTATATCAAATTTATTTCAGCTATTAATACTAACTATATTCAAGCTACTGAATTTAATACAATTCATGTTAACAGCAATGCAAAAAAGAATTTTAACAAACCAGTTCAACAACTTTTAACTAATCTCTTCTCTTTAATTGACAATATTTCTCTATTTCCTACTTCTAATATATATTATTATACTTGTTCCAAATGCTCTCTTCCAATTGGTTGTATCAAGAGAAATAAACATCATTACTCTAATGAAAAATATATTACTAAAAACAATGAAGTTTACTATCTTATCTGCATGACTGCCTTATTTTAACATAAAGCTAGCTTATCTCAAACCAAGAAAATCTTACTCAAAGTTTTCAAAACATCCTATATAAATCTTCTTAAACCACCAATCCTTTTACTACCTCTTCTCACTAAACCTCAACTTCTTCTGATCTTATCAACTTCTTTTTTACTACAACTACTAATACCAACTCTATCTCTAACCAACTCTCTATTACTAACATTCCTAATAATACTAACCCACCTAATAGTACTTCTAACAAATCTTCTCTTTAAACCTATTTTAGTATTGCTAAACAAAAATCTAATTCTACTTATAACTGGCTTGCAAATTTTCTAATTACTAAAGAAATGCAACCTAACAAAAAATTACAAACTATCTTTTTTCACTAACTCTTTACTTTTCTTAAAAAATTTATTTATAATTTTTATTCTATTAAAGAAATCAAGCCTGTCACTCTACTTAACTTGCACTTAAGATCTTATTTTATTATATTATTTGTATCATGGCTGGACAACAGCTAGAATTCCTAACTGATCTTATTTATAGTAGCAATCTTAATATTAACAAAAATGCTACTATCCCTTTTGACCTTCTTGAATTTACTCTCAAAAATCTACTTCTTAAATTTACAACTGTTCTCTTCACAAAATTCAATTATCTTGAAATCTTTGACTCACTAGTTACTATCTTCTTATATACTATTCACAACCATCTTCAACTCTGCCTCAATCTTGCATAACTTCATTTTTTCTTATCCAATAACTACCAATCAATTGACTACCAAAAATTTGCTAAAAATTTAAAGCTTAGACCTAAAAGATTCAAAATTAAATCTTTTATTTAAACTACTGACCTTAACCAAAAATACCTTATTATTTAGTCAGATGCTAGATTCAATATCAAGCTCTTCTTTAATGTCTCTAAAACATTATTTCTTAAAAGATTTTGTATTTCTTTTCTTAAAAACTCATTTGATTATTTCAACTCTTAGTTCAAAACTTATATTTCTTCTTATAGTTAACAATTCTCTTCTAGTATTGACAAAGAAAAAGTCTGTACATTTCTTAGAATCTAATTCCAATAACACTTTATCTTACAACTTTCCAAATACCTTCCTGAACCTTATATTTTCAAAAAACCAATTCTCTCTATAAATAATATGAAGAAGCATCTTATGTTGCTAACTTTCATTATCTCCCTTGTAGAGTTTAGAGCACAGGAGCATGGGGCATGCCTCTAAGGGCATGCCCCTAGAGCATGCCTATGGGCATGCCTCAAGTCCAAAGAGCATGCCCTTGTCATGTAATGTTTAAAGTTATTTTAATTGGCCAATAAGTTCAGGTAAACTAGAACCATAGATACTAAATCAACATGTAAGATTTTTAAGAAGTTGTGAACTATGTATTAATTACATGATTTAAAAAGGGCATGCCCATGGGCATGAGAGGCATGCCTTAGCTCAGGGGCATGCCCAATTTTTTTCTCATGCCCTAAACTCTACTCCCTTATAACAACAAATCATGTTTATATTTTGATAATAAAAAATTCTATAACAGTACTAAACTCTTCAATAACATATTAAGCAAATCTTGCTTAATATTTCCCTTCAAGATGATGAAACATAGATCCATCCAACCTTTAACATTACACTATTTCACAAAAATAAAAAACATGCTGCCTTACTTGACCAACCTATTTCTATCAAAGCCCTTGACAAACTAGCAAACCTAGCTAAAGATTTTGTTTATAAACAAAATAAAGTCAAAACAAAATTTAAACATCACAACTATTACTTTTACTGTTATCTTTCTCTATACTACCAAACTGCTGCAAAAAACTACAATATACAGTCCCTTTCCAAAGAGAAGGCAATCAATTTACTAACCAAAAACATTATTGACACTAAATTTCTAGTCCAAATTATTACCTACTTTGATGTCATCAAAAATCAAAAATCAACCTATTTACAAATTATTAAATACTTCAATAATACTGCCTATCTAGCAACTAAGAAATTTTTAACAAAAAAATTCAACCTGGACTTCTAACCTGTTTTTATCTTTGATTCACTTTTTTTACAATCTTCTTTTTAAGTTTCTTGTCTTTTACAATACACATTAAAGCAGCTACCACCTTATTAAAGATACAACCATTGTAATTAATAAGAAGAATAATATAAGTAGGCAAATAGACAAGCCTATTTATATGGAAGGTTATGTTAATGATGGTCAGATCCAATGTACAAGACAGATTATAGTACCTTGCACAGATGTGAGAGCCAAGTATATGGTGATTAACCCTGTAAAAGACAATTTTAAAAGATCATTTTAATATCTTTAATCTTTTATGATCTTTACATATGCTTTAACAAATTTCTTCTTTATTACAATTTATTACTTCTTTCTTATAATCAAACTATACAAACCTTAATTCAACATATTGACAAATACAATAACAACAAAACTGTATCTAGTATCACATTTTCTGTTAATTCATCTTATAATGAAACCTACATATACCTCCTTAATGATACTCTTTTATCAGATTATATAATTATTACTTCACATCTTCTTTTATTATTCTATAACCTTCCTCTCAAATCCAACTCCTTTAGCTCTACTCTTATTTTATCTGACTCTTTCTTTAATGATCATTACTCAACTCCTATTGACCATAACTCTGCTTTACATTCTTCTGACTCAAGTTCTTATTATCTTAATCTAACTATTGCTATACACAATATTAAAAGCTTTAATGATTCAACAAAAAAAGAAACCTGACAAGATTACTGTCTTAATAATAACATATCTATTGTCAGTATTACTGAAACAAAAATTTCTAACAAAACTAACCTTTTTTTGCAACAACAACTTTTTTTATCTACTATTGGTCTAATTCTTTTACTTCTATAAAAGGAACAGCTATCATAATTCATAAATATTTTAAACTACATATTCATAGTATTTATATTCACTTAGAAGAAGCTATTGCATTTAATATTTTTTTCGAAGTAATGTCAAACTTTGTATTATCTCAGTATATCTCTCATCTACTGATATAACTATTTGCAATCAAACCCAAAACACAGTAATTAACTGAATTCAACAAGCTTTTCAACTTTACCTTCATTCTATTATTTTTGGTGATTTTAATACACAGGATCATATTTACAGTTCTTCTTTTAAATATAAACTTATCAACTTTCTTAATTATTTCAATATGTATAATATTGAAACCTATTTCTTTCCTATAGTCTTGACAATAGTCAAACCTCTACCTCAAGTGATTACTTGATTCTTACTTCTACTTGGACATTCCTATATGCCTATAATAAACCCTTATGAAAACATACTGAAATCAGTTATCATATATTCAATTATAAAACAATGACTACAGAAAACTGAAACTTCTTTGTTAATACTTTATCTCAACAACTTACACTACACAAAACTTCTATTAACAGTACCACTAATAAAAGTATTAAAACTACTTGGCACAAAATTCAATGCTTCATAATCTATGCAGCTACTTATACAATTCTTAACAAAATCTTTCGCAAATGAAGTTACAATTACTAGTATTCATCTCATACTATTCTACTACATCTCTTTTTTAAAAAACTTGGACATATTATTAAACTTGTTAAAAAACTTACTCAATCTTCTAACAACTCAAATATTAACCAAAACATCTTCCAAATTAATAAACAGTTACAATGTAACCTTTAATTACTTATCTCTACCAACCTCTTTTGTATTCAATTATGGCTTCAACATGCCCACTCTATTTAGAAACAACTCTATCATGCCTGTCATCTTGAAAACTCTGTTTTACTTTAATAACAAATCAATAAAACTACTGACAAAAGATGTGTTATTTTTACAACACATCCTACTTAGACTATTAATAGCATTCTCAATTACTTCATCAACCTGTTTATCTTTCAAACATAAAATTGCCAAACCAACTCTTTACAGATCTATTACTTATTAAACAACATGTCCAATTTTATTTTTATGATTGGACTGCACTTAGACCTATCAATAAAACCTTCTTTAATAATTTCTGAAAACAATAATATCTTTTATTCTTCACATTAATCCAAATTGGTATCATTTACTTAACATTTCTATTACTAATAAAGAACTTCTCCAAACTCTCTCACAACTACCTAATAACAAAGCCTATGATCCTACAAGTATTAGTTATAAAATGCTTAAATACATTAGCCCCCAATGCACTTCTGCTATTACTGCTCTCTTTAATTATTGTTTTTTTAACAACAGAATTCCTAAACAATAGAAATATAGTAGAATTTATCTTATTTCTAAATACAACATCTTTGATACTGATCTTAACCTTACATGATCTATCAGTCTGATTGAACACATTTGCAAACTTTATACAAAAATTCTTACAAACTGACTAAGTTCTGTATTTTTCTTAAATTCTATTCTCTTACTTTTTAACTATATTATACTCTTCTATAATAGTACTTTAATTCCTATTTATATTCTCAATAATCTTATTGAAGATACTATCTGCAATTACAAAGACATTTGGTTATACTTACAAGATATGAGCAAAGTATATGATTTTGTAAACTTTGCTCTTTTTAAATATTCACTTTCTTATTTATTATTAACATTTTTATTGATCTTTTTACTAATCATTAAAACCAAGTTATTACCAATTTTGGTTTTATTTTCTCTTATCCAGTTTACAATAGTATTGACTAAGGTGAAACAATTACATCTTTATTATAGCAAATTTATTACGATTTACTTATTTTATACATATACTCAAAAGTTTCTAGGTATACTCTACAATCTACTTGGACCACTAATCTAAAACTTTAAACAACTAATTTATTACAAAAACAATGCTCTGTTCTAGTATATATGAATGATACTCTTTGGGTCACTTCCTCACAAACTGAGTTATCTCATATACTATCTATAGCTAAATTATTTTATGCTATGACAAACATCCAAGTTAATCCTTCAAAATCCATTTTGGTTACTAATAACCTTCTATCCCACTATACTCCTATCTCTTATAATAATCATCTACTTTTATTTCATTCTTTTAAACAACTCTTTAAATTTTTAGGTTGCTGGTTTACTTTAGATAATAGACAATTTAAACAAACAAAATTAATTATCTCTGAATCCTTTCAACTTATTCAAATTGCAAAAACAAAATGTATAACTAATTTACATGCCTGCTATATTATTAATACAGTTATTATTCTTACTATCAAATATCACTTATATAATATTGTTATTAACCAACCTACTTGCAACAAATTTTCACTTAACACATTGGTCTTGTTAAGCTTAAAGCTAAACTTTGCTGCACAATACCATCTAGTACCCTATTATATTCTCAAATCTATAACATTAAACATATCTGGGAAATTCAACTATAACACAATATTTCTAATCTTCTCAAATGGCTTAACAATTCTGACCTACTAGGCACATCTACTCGTATATGTATTCAACAACTCCAAAACAACTTCTGATCTTCTACTAATATTTTTTTTCATTCTAAGCCAACCATTGATGGACCCAATCAATTAACTACAAACTTCAAAATTATACAACTTATTAAACATATAGGCTGGACATTTTCAACTAGCCCAATCTACAACATCTTATATACTCTAAATAATAAAACTATATTTTTTAAATCTCTTCTTTCTTCTTATTTAAAATATCTCATTTTTAAAAAACAACTCAAACATCATAAACTTCTTTTTCTGGACCAACTCACTACTTATGACAGCTTATGTCTTTTGCACTGGCAACATATTTTATCTAAACTTAACAAAATTTCAAAAGATATTATACCACAATGGTTTACTACTCTTGAGAACATTACTACAAGTTACTCTTACCAACATACTCTATATGATTATTATAATCTATCTTTTATAAACTACTTCTGCTACTCTACTGGCCACTTTACCTCTAATACTAAATCTTGGCTACTTACTGTTCTTGATAACCAAATAATTATTGACAAGGCCAGAAGGCATAATACATCCACTAGCCTTATTCTTATTAACTACTAACACTGCTTATTCCAGTTTCAGTTCTCTAATCTTTATCCTACTCCTCTCTTTACTATTACATTATATACTAGATGCCACCTTAATTCAAATATAATTGCTAACAAATATACTATCTCTATTTCTACTAACTTGGCTACTAAACTGCTTTGTCACATCAATTCTAACAAAACTGTCAACCTTCATGCAAACTTTCTTAATATTGCATACTCTGTTGCTTTTTAATATTCTTTATATATTCTATTTTCTCTTTTACTCACAATTAATCTACAACAACTACCTTCTATTTTTGAAACATGCCAACTTGTTAATAACCTTCAGACTATCATTAACTCAAATTACAATCTATTATCTATTTTATTTTATACTGATGGTTCTGTTATTGATCTTGATACCTCGCAATGCTCTATGAACATAAGTTGGGTTCAAGTTGATAACTCTATAACTATTAACTTATTTTAGGCACAAGTTAAACTATAGTCATGCTTCTTCAAAGCTAAAATTCTTGCTATTCTCTCAGCAATTATTACTGCTTCTAAACATTGCTCTGTTTGCATATTTACTAACTCACAATCAGTAATCTCCAAATATTATGACATCTGCCAATTAGCATCTACTTTTTTTCATACTCATACTTTATATTTCTCTATCTGACAAACATTTATTAACTTTATTAAGTCTTATGAAATTCAACTTACTTTTCACAAAATTACTACACATCAAAATAATCCATTTAACAAGCTTGCTAATCAACTTACTCATAATTACCAAATATTACTTTATCTAACATTTTTAACTAATAACCCTTATAACCTTAACTATACTCCTTTTATTAATAAATTTTCTATTGAAATTCCTATCTAACACTCTATTTGAACTATATGCCAAGCCTACATTATAACACTTTGGACATCTTAACATTGTTTTTAACAATGGTCTACTATTGCATCTAACATTAATTGGGAAACTACATGGCTTTACATTAACAACAATCAAAAAATTTCTAACTTTGCTTACAGCTTTTATTTATTTATTCTGAAAACTTTTTGAGTTAAAATCCTTATAAATAAACTTCCTGTTTTTTATATTCTTCATAAATATAATTCTTTATTTTCTTTTTCCTGTCATCAATGCAACCAAACTAGCTCTTTACTCTATTGGGTTATTTGTCTATTAACTCAAACAATTTATCACTTAATCTCTAATTCTCTTAATAGTATTTTAAATACAATTAATCTTAATATGTCTGTTAATCTTGTTTCTAATTTACATACTGAAATTCTTACACTTAGCAGTTTCAAACTGCATAACTCTTCACATATACCTTTTCTTATTTCTACCCTATCTGGTTTAGTTTCTATTAATATTATTTCTACTATTCACAATGCTTCTATCTTTTATTGTACTGCTATTACTCTTTCTATCAAACTCCTTCTTCATTTAAACCAACAAATATACAAACAAATATAGATTCCATATTTTATTTTATATTCTGCACAGTCTCAGACTATACTCTCTACTAATTCAACTCAAAGTCATTCTTCTAGTCTACCTTCATCTTCTATTTTAATACCACAAATTATTACTAAAATTGATTTTTGAACTATCTAATAGATTAAATACTATACCTCTCTCTCTTATATTATTACTTAAACCCAAATCTAGATGAGCCTTAACCATTCTTGTAGATTTAGGTCACAGATTATATGTCTGAGTCTTTATTTTTCATATGTAATTTAAAAACAAGCTTTTCTTTATAAAAACTTGAATTAAATTTCAATAAAGTTAAAGGCATGGCCTCATCATTAATATTTAAAAAAAATAGCTTAATTAATGTATTTGATAAGTTGAATAATTTTAAAGTTTGTAGTTAAGTAGTTAAAATTATTAAAAATATATAAATTAGGATATAAAAAATATTAATAAAAGTTTAAAGATTATTTTAAAATTGTTGAATATAAATACAAGTAAATATACCTAATAAATCAAAATTGTTAAGATATTTAAGAAGATTAGAAATTTAGTATTATATCTGAATCATTTTAATCAATTCACTCTCTCCACTGATCCTAAATTTTCAAATAAGGCTAAAAGCAAATATATAGAAAAACGTAAAAACGGCTGATAAACCTTACTTGGACTACTAAGAAAAAAGACTTAGCAAACAAAACACAACTACTTTGTCTTAACAACAATATAAACAAAGCTCTGTTAAACAAAACGGTCATTGGTTTTCAAAAATTTTTAGGGAAAATTGAAAAACAGTGTTTGACCCAGAAAAACAAATCAGAAGCATGTGACCAGTATATAAAATAAACAAAACCATAGCAACACGTCACGTTATACCAAACAACAACAAAAATCAATGATAACCAGCCCAATTAAGAAACAACAGGTAAGTACAACATGTGTAGCAAGCAGATGGATAAACATCAGAAAAATCTAGAAGCAGAAGTACAAACAAGATTGGAGCTACTATGTAGCACAAGCCTAATACAACATATTAGAGGCTTCAGTGATAGAAATAGGGGATATGTAGATAGCAAAATACTAGATTCAATCCTGTCAAAACCGATAAATAAGCCAAACAACTTAGAGTATATAGCAAGAGACCTAGCAGTCTATGATCCAAAAAATATAACACCAGATGACCTACTTCGATATAGCCAAATTTTAGAAGCACTTAAAATAGCAGCAGTATGCACTGTATCATATAGTATTGTAGAAGAATGGGCAACAAAATTAGCAACAATAGACATAAACCCAGGGTTATTCAACTATCAAGAAAGTACAAACGAGAGAGAAATGTCCAAGGAAAAAGTTAAACCAGAGAGAACAGAAAAGACAAAAGAAATTAAAGAAATAAAAATAGCACTAACTATAGAGAAAAAGAATAAAGAAGACAACAATAGAGAGAAGGAAATAACCCAAGATTTACAAGAAGTTATAGGACAAATGAAGGACCTAAGCATCTCAACTACACAACGACCAAATCTTGGAAATTCTCAAAATATAATTGAAAGAAAACTACAGAATACAGCAAGAGATGGAAACAACAATGAGAGAAAAACAAACGAAGAAGGCCAAGATTCTCTAATTGACAATAGAATATATAAACTTAAAGAAAACATCAAAGAAATAGACAGGAAAATCACTGAACTTAAAGCAGAAGAAGAAAGGCAGAAAATTCCAAAAATAACAGACACAATAGAACAAAGTCAGTGGTCACCAAAAAATCGTATATGTGATAAGAGCAGATCATTTAAAGCAAACATACCAACGTACCTAGTACCAGAAGAAAACAAAGAAGAGAGAGTAAAATACACTCAATGGATTTTTCAAGAAAATCATCACATTAAAACAATTCATGAAGTTTTCAAGAATGGTAATAGTTGAGTAAAGGTAAACTTTGACTGTGAATTTAGTAGAGATGCAGCAATAGAGAGAATTAAAGAGAAAGAAGATGAATGGCTCAAAATTATTCTAGAAAAACAAGAAACTCAAGATAGAAAGCAAAGTCAACAAGTATACAAAGACAAGAAAAAAGAAGAGAAAAGACCCAAGAAGACTAAGAGACAGGAGGAAGAGAAAAATGATGAAGAAACTTATATAATAGAAAATGAGCCAGAAATAGGATTACTGCTAACGATATGGGATTTGCCAGCTAATATTAATACAGAAGAAGTAGATTATATGTGCAGAAGTATTAAAGGAGCACAAGTAAAATATATTAAGAGATCCAAATACAAAGCACTTGCAGTAATCAAGACAAAAAAAACAGAAGAAAAGGCAAGGATATACTAATGTATCAGGGTTATGCTATGAAGTAGATACTGAGGTCTAAGTGAATTCTACAAAGGCATAGCAATTTAATAGTTAGTTCTAATCACAAGTGTTGGTTCTGCTATAGTGATACCTAGGTCAGCTATAAAATAGATACAGAAGGCTTTGAAGGGTTTACCTTAAAGATAAATTAGTTCTAAAGTTGAGATGATGATCTGGGCATCTGGATATGATCCAGTGATATTAATACAGATTACAGGTTCAGAAATTTAAAGTAGAACATCTAAGCAGAGGTGTTAAATATAGCAATTGGTGAGGAACCTTTAGGTGAACTTCTTAAATAGGTAATATAGAAAAGTTACATATGTAGCCAATTGTACACTCTTCTGTAGTAGTTCATTAAACTACAATACTAATAAGTAATTAATAAAGTTAAAAGACCAAAAAGGTCATCTTAATACTAAAAAAAAAAAATTGTTATTTTTTATATAAACTAAAATATTGTATTAAAAATTATAGACTTAAAATTAATATTTAAAGAGTTTGCTAAAAGTTTGTAAATAATTTTTTTGATTAAATTTTTTTTCTAAATTTGGCTATTTTTAGCTTATAAGTAATATATTTTTTTTTCTTATAATATAAAATTAAATACTGCTATAATATAATTTTTATTTTCAAATATTATTAAATAAAATTTTATTTAAATATTTTAAAATTTAAAAAAAGTAGATTATAAGCATATTTTTAATAATTTTTTAGACAAATTTGCTTGAAAAAGCCTACAGATTAAGAGATACTTTGTAATAAAACTTTATTGATATTATTAGAGTTAGTTATTACATTATTTTATATAGAGATGCGAGTACAGCTAGTTATATATGCAACTTTTGTTGCCTATTTAAGTAGTCTGCTCTAGAGTTCTATACTAGATATCATATCTATAACCTACTAGAAAATTATTTATTTAACTTTCTAATCATCTGTCTTTATTATAATATAACTCCAATTAACCCTCTGTATATATCTAACTAATATACTGTTTGAGCAATATAATATCTACTCTTTTTGTACTAGTTTTTAGACCATTATACATTTTAAAGTACATTATTTGCCAGTAAGGTGCAAAAGACATCTTGTTGTTAACTATTTACTCACTTTTAAAATACTAACAAGAGTTACTCTTACAGAGTTCATCAAACTTTGGTACTAACTTCATAGCATATCTCTAGTACTTTTAGTATACCTCTACTTTGATCTCAAACTTCCAATTCAAATAGCTTAGAAGGACTATAACCTGTTTTTGGTATATTGAAACTGATCCAATATCTTTTTTCTTTAGTCCAAAATCTGGTAACCTGGTTGGTAGTACCTCTTATTCAAGGTTTTTGCTTATTTGATTCCTTTATATTGGTATCTATTTTCTAGATCTAACCTTTATAGTAGTAGTATTGAAGATTTATGCTACCTCTCTGCTTAGAATTTCTAAGTGAACTCTGGCTTCTTAGTTCTATAGATTTATATAATTACAGAAACTTATTTTAGATTTGCACCATCCAATACCAGTTTGTATTTCTCTGTAAACCTAGTTTATACAAATGTCTTAAACCTGCCAATTATGCTAGTGTGACCATAGTTACAGATATCTTATTTCAACTGATTAACAGAATGTTATTACTATAATACTGTCTATATATTATATAGATGTTTATTTAAATTTTGCTATTAGTAGGATTTGAACTTACAGCCTACTACTTGAAAAGATAAAAACTTATCAATTTTACTAAGTTGCTACACTCTTAATTATTAATTAGTTAAAATAAAATACTTGTAATTATAATTATATTAATATAACTAGTAGATTATAAAGCATTTGTATAATTTGGTTTATATAAAAGAATACAAACTAGTACTAATTAGTACAAATTTAAAAAAAGTTCTTGTAGCTGTATAAGTCTGTTAAATTGAAAAAATAGAAGTTTATTTAGAAAGATCTAAGCAAAGAAACAATATGAATTTTTGACAATACAACTATAAAGACTAAATCTAAAAAATAAATACTAATATAAAAAAGTTAGACAAACAAGAATTTTTAAATAAAAAGTATATCAAACAGACCATCAGATTTGAGCTAAAAAAAAATATTGAGTCAAACTCAATATATTAAAAACAAGCTACAGTTCTTTTAAACTATTTAAATTAGAAGTTTAAAGCAAATCAAAGATATATTAAAGTACTAAAAATATTTTATAAAATTGATACTAGAATTTAGATTAATTTTGTAAATATAGCTTTATTAATAAAACTATAAAATAAGTTAGTTAATAAAAAAACTTTTTTGAGTTTACTATTAAGTAATATATTTTAAAATAAATAATAACTTACACTAGTTAAAAAATGCAATTTAACTACAATTTAATCAAAATTTAATTACAAATCAAAAATCAAAATTTATTTTTTGATCAAATTTATGTTAAATTAGTCAAAAAATTTGACTTATATTTAATCTAAAAATACAAATCAGTCTAAAATTAGTAACTAATTTTAAATTGAATAGTTAATTTTAAAATTTGATCCAAAATCAGACTTTGAATTTAGATAAATTTTAAAATTTAATCTAAAATTAGACTTCAAATTTAGGCTAAATTTTAAAATTAATTATTGATTTTAGACTAATAGTATTTTTTAAATCAAATATAGATCAATTTTTTAGCTAATTTAATATGAATTCAACTAAAAAATAAAATTCAACTACTAATTTGTAGTTGAATTTTAGCTAAATTGTAGTTAAATTGTAATTGAATTACATCTTTTCAACTAGTAATAACTTTGTAAATTTTACTTTTTTCAAATACTTATTATTACAGTTCCTATTTTCTCTAACTATTATTAATATTTTCTTTAATATTTTTACTAATTAATACAACTAAGTTATTACTAATCTTGGTTTCACTTTTTCTTATTCAATTAACAATAAAATTAACTAAAATAAAACTATTAAATTTTGCTTTGATATATCTACTATAATTCTTTTATTTTATACATATATTTAAAAACATTTAGTTATATTCTACAATTTTCTTAAACTACTAACCTCAAATCTCAAATATCAAACACTCTAAAAACTCAATACTTTGTTTTAATATATATAAATAATACTCTTTGGATAGCTTTATCACAATCTAAGCTTATATATATATTATCTAAAGCTAAGTTATTCTATGCCATATCAAATATACAAATTAATTTTTTTATATTCATTTTGGCTACTAACAACCCTCTATCTAATTACATTTCTATTTTTTATAATAATTATCTTTTTTATTGCTCTTTTTTAATTAATCTTTTAAATTTTTTAATGCTAGTTTATTCTAAATAACAAGTAATTCAAACAAATAAAACTATTTTTTTCTAAATTATTCTAACTTATTTAAATTATTAAATCTAAACATATGGGGTTGAGTCAGTAGAAATCAAGCAAATTTTTTTTAAGTAAATTTTTTTAAAACTTTGAATAACAATAGCT
The DNA here is from genome assembly GCA_910591915.1 of Cetraspora pellucida. Classification (NCBI taxonomy): domain Eukaryota; kingdom Fungi; phylum Glomeromycota; class Glomeromycetes; order Diversisporales; family Gigasporaceae; genus Cetraspora; species Cetraspora pellucida. The sequence goes on from CAJVQA010000221.1 coordinate 38,935, forward strand.
TAACAACAACTTAATCAAAATTAATAAATTTTTTTTAAAATAAGGTTTACAAATTTATAGAATTTATTTAAAAAAATTTTTATTAAATTTGATCAAGTTTTTGTTAAGATATTAGCATTTAAAGTTGTTAAAAAAATTCAATAAAAACAATTTGCTTGATTTCTACTGACTCAACCCTATATTACTAATATCTAGACTGACTATATAATTAATACTATTATTATTATTTTTGAATATTGTCTTCACAATCTTATTATTAATTAAAATATTTATAATAAAATTTTTATTTAGCATATTGGTTTTGTTTTAAGATTAAATTCTGTTGCATTATGTCTTCTAGTACTTTTTTATATTCTTAAATTTATAACATTAAACATATCTAAGATATTCAGATACAATATTTTTTTTTGTTTTTCCTTAAGCAGTCATGCTAGTACTTTATTAAGATTTTGAAATTATATTTGCAATTATATAAATATTCTTAACACCTAAGTCTAGCATCAC